>KV725128.1:440-10936 GCA_000500205.2 Phytophthora lateralis
GAGATCAAGGTCGGCCGGGGGTGGGCACTTCTCGCTACCAAGCGAAGACAAGTCTCGTCGAATCGACGAGCCGGTGGGTCTGCTCAACCCAGGACATCGTAATCTCCTAGCTAGGCGTAGTCTGCACCTGGTGACCTGTAAAAGCGCTCGCGCGCCGTCGTCCATCCTTTGGTGGAGGCCACAGGGTTTAGCACGGAGACTGCCCCGCTCAGGCGAGTCTCTGGAGAGTTTGGAGCTTGGTACTTGTTGGGGACAACACTCAACTGGACCCCGGCTGGGCGAACCGCAAAGGGAACCGACAGGAACCCTGCGCAAGCTCGACAAACGCCGACTTGACTCGGCGAATTGTTGTGCTGTTGCGTGGAAGCCGCACTAACTACGTTTTCTGTGAATTGCAATACCACACCCTCAACACGTCGATTCAGCCAGTGACGTGAGAAGAGCACGCCGGTTATATCATCCAAGCTCAGGAATATGTAGCGCTGGCGATTCCCAGGCGTGTACGCTTTCGCTAGCATTGCCAACCAGTGTTGACGACGTGCCACGGCGTTTTCCTCTCTTGAGCTCGCCAAGCTATCCCTTCCGCGGCTGCCACTCGAATACGGTCCCGGGGGCTGTGATACAAGAGCAAAAGCTCGCGCAATCGGTGTTGAGTTTAAATCGCTTCGTCGAACGCTCACTCGGTCCCACATTTATCCCCTTGTAGCCATGCACGACAGCAAGGAGGACCTTCTTGGTGGTGTGGGAGCGGGCCTAGCCGTTGACGTACTAGTTGGTAGCAGTTCCATCAGATACCGATCGAGGTATACGCCAGTAAAACACGGCGGGTGGCGTCTTCAAGATCTGCAGCAGCGCACGCAGCGCGTAAAAGCGCACGACCTACGAACGCTTGGGGCTGTAGAGCTGTAGCAGGACGTCCACCACGTTGATCTACATGTGTGGAAAACGTACGAAGTGCTTGTGCAGCAGCTGCGCCGCCAGACTCAACACGATATCGCTGGCGTCGCCGCTGGCCGTGCGGATGATCAACTCGTACGCGTCCTCCGTCTTGTCCTCGGCACACTGCGGGTTTTCGGCGACCAGCCCGACGTCGCCTTCGTCCACCGAGTCCCAGGCGGAGAGCTCGCCCAGCATGACGGATGCGATGCGTTGGAGCATGCCATGAACTTGAGAGCATTCCCAGAATGGGTTTACCTATTGTCTTAGTCCTTGGCGACAAACTATTTTAACCAATGACAATCTAAGAAAAAAAAGATGCAGCAAATATTTCCTGTACTATTTTTAGCCTTCGTCGTCGTTAATTCATAAATCTCAACCTGCACACATCAAGTTTAGCATGGTCCCCCTTCCATCAAGGGTATGAAGAAGAAGAGGAAGCAATACAAGCGTGTGGCTGTCGAGTATGGAGACAAGAAGGAGCTGCTCGACTACATTGATGGGGAGCACACGCCGTGCTCGTCGTCGCCCATCAAGTTTAGGATTTGCGTAGACGAATTGTGACACACTGTGTCTGTGCCTTGTCGCCAAGGACTAAGACAATACAGTAATTTCGACCAATAGATGCAGAACACTACTGTACCGCAGAGTGGGTACAGTACGTGCGTCACTCCATACAGCAATAGAACTGCAGGCCGATAATGGGGCGAGCAAAGCGCAAGTCCATCACGCAGGTGTCGATCGAGGCGTTCGTGGGGTCCTCGACGGCCGGTGCGCGCATGCAAGAGGACGTGCAATTTAAGGTGCCGTTTCTGCCGCTCACGGCGCCCGGGGAGCCCACGCCCGCCGCCTTCCGCGCGGCCGTGCCGCTGTACGCGCACCAGCGGCGCTCGCTGCACCGCATGTTGCAGATCGAGGCACGCGACGAGGACGTGGTCAAATTCAACTTCGGCATGTTGGACTACTTCTCCCGGGGCGGCTGTCTGGCCGACGCTATCGGCATGGGCAAGACGGCCACGATGCTGGCGCTCATCGCCGGGGAGGCCAGGAACTACGCGGCCGGCGCCAACCTGCTCGTGGCGCCGTCGCATCTGCTGGCGCAGTGGAAGCTCGAGGTGGAAAAGTTTGTCAAGGACGGAGAGATCGACGTGGTGCTGGGCCTGCGCCAGTACCTGGAAATGGTGGAAAACCCAGCGGCCAGAGCCAAAATCTCCAATCGGATGCTCGTGCTCGTGGGAGTGGAAGAAGCAGTCAAATCCAGGAACCACTTCTACAGGTATGGAAAGCTGTATCCGACGGAGATGAAGGGCCACGGCAAGCCGCTGTACATGGAGCCCGTTGCGCTGCAGGAGTACGAGGAAGCGGCCAAGTTCGTGCACAAGGCGTACTGCGGTCCGCTATGGGTCACGCCACTGCATTTGCCACACAAGCCCTGGAGACGTGTGATTTTCGAAGAAGTGCAGGACTTGGTGCTGCCTGGAAAGAGCGCCAGGGACTGCTTTATTCAGCTCACACACCGATGTTTGAACGTGTGGCTGATTACAGCTACGCCATTTCCGGGGAAGGCAGAATCCATGTACGCGAACAATCAGTTGCTGGGGTTTAAGCGACTGCGACTGCTGCCGCATGACCCTGCATTTGACGAGATCAAGCGGAAGCTCTATCTGCGCAACTGTGCGCAGGTGAAGCAACAAGCCATCACCGACAAGATCAAGGTGGACGAAACGTACATCCCTGTCAAACTACACCCGAAGGAGTTGTTGCTCTACAAGATCGAGCGTGTGTTGGCGGCGAAACAGAGCGAGTATGATGTGTTCGCTCTTGGAGACGTTGGCGTGTTGGCGGCTGGAGGAAAGGAGGGCGCTCCTGACACTGTCGTTCGTGAGGAAGCACCAGTCAGCGGTAGGGATCAACTGTCGGAAATGCTGTGGGCAGAGCAGTACAAAAACGCTCGCCAGAGCTGTGTGCACGCCGGCATCTCTGATCGGATACTTGACCGCGAGCGTGGTGCCAAGCAGGACGGAGCTACAGATATCCCCACACCAGCGCTCGTCAAGGTCAAGACCCCTAGCGAGGTGTTTCGTGATGAAAACTACCACTTGAACCGGCAGCTGGCTGTAGCGACCAAGCGCAGAAAGGAAGTGGATGTGATGGAGACTGCGACCCGAAACACAGCAGAAATCTGCAAGGCGATCTGCAAGAACACGTACGCCAAAGTGGATCAGTGCTTCAAAGACACCGAAGGATCCGGGCTGAGCAAGTTTTTCGACGAGGGTGGAGAGACTAAAGCTGGCTTCCGAATGCTATACAAGCACTACCCATTTGGTGACGAGATGCCAGAGCCGACTGAACTGCTAATTTACTACCAGGGTGAGATCGAAGACTACATTCTGAAGTACTTTGACACGATGGACAAGGTGGAAAAGCTCGGCAGCACTATGCAGTCCACGCTGAACGAACGATGTCCGCGTTCGCGTGTCATTGTCGAGGAACAATTCAAACAGGTAACTGAGTGCGTGGCACTTGTCAGTTCGGAAGTGATTCGCCAAGATGAGGCCATCGAGAAAATGCCAACGTACGGCAGCAAAATATCTGCGCTGGTGCAGTATCTGGACCGTCTACCGACGATTAAAGTCGTGATCTTCACGATGTGGGATCGAGCACTGCGCGTTGTGAACAAGGCCCTTCGTCTAGCCAACATCACGAGCGCCGTGTTTCTTCAGCATCAGTCAAGCGAGACTAAGTCAGCCCATGTTGCATCTTTCCACAGTGGCGACATCCAGGTCCTAATCCTGAACTCGCTCACGAGTGCCTCTGGAATCAACTTGCAGGTGGCGTCGCACGTCATTTTCTTGGACCCCGTTGGCTTCAGTCCGATGCAGGCCAGCACGCTGGAGCAACAAGCTATCGGTCGTGTGCTGCGTATGGGGCAGACGAACAAACTCGTGACGGTTGTCCGGCTCATTGCTGAGGACACAATGGAGGCGGCGCTGTACGATGACATCCACGAAGCCACAACGAAGGCCATGGCAGCGGACGATTCTTTCTTCGACGGAGAGCGCGAAGACGCGTACGTGTGCGCCGACTTCGCTGCTCCAGTTCGACGAGTGGTGCGCATGTTCGCGCCGGTCAAGGACGGAGCTCAGGCAGAAGGCGAGGAGATCCAGATCGAGGGTTCCATGTCGATCGAGGAAGCCATCACCCACCGAATAGAGCAGGCAGCCGCAGAAGGCGAGGTGTTCGACCTCACGGAGGACGCGCCGATGGGTCTGGAGCAGCAACTGTCCGTCGCCCTAGAGCACGACGCCACTCATCAGCGCAAGAAGCGCCGCACTCGTGGCAACGCGGGCAAAACAATCTCCACCGCCGCAGCTGGCGCCGTTAACGGCGTGGAGGTGCTGGTCAAGAACGAGTCGCAGCGTGCTCGGTAGGGAGCGGATCCTATTTTTTTTATCGACGGCACTGCATATTAATGCAATGTCTTGTCCGCCATGGCATTCTTGCCCCAATTGCATCTTCGAAGCAGCAGTCTGGAGGTAAACTTACGTCATCGAATCTCACTTGCACACGTGGCTACGTTTTCCCCCATCGTCTTGCTCCTAGCACCTGTTAAAAGGATCCTCTGCAGGCACGAAGACGGCGCCACGCGCTGGCAGGAGAAGGGACGACAAGACGGAGATACGGGGGCAAAAGGAAGCAAAGGGTAAAAACATCCGTTTAATTATCGATGTGAGGCAGGCGCGTGCAGTGCGTCGGTCAAGGCGTCTGCGCTGCGCTCTTGCGAGCTGCGAGTGCCGCCGTCGCGACTCACTCAGCAATCAACTCGGACTGTTAGGCAGTTGCGGCGCTCGCTATTTACAGCTCGCCACAGTTGGCAACGACCACGGGCTTCTTGGTCTGGCCCGACTGCGAGCCGACCGACTCGATGGACTTGACCACGTCCATGCCGTCCACGACACGGCCGAAGACGACGTGCTTGCCGTCCAGCCACGAGGTCTCGACCGTGCAGATGAAGAACTGCGAGCCGTTCGTGTTGGGGCCGGCGTTGGCCATGGACAGGATGCCCTCGCCCTTGTGCTTGAGCAGGAAGTTCTCGTCCGGGAACTTCTCGCCGTAGATGGACTCGCCGCCCGTGCCGTTGCCGCGCGTGAAGTCACCGCCCTGGCACATGAAGTTGGGGATCACGCGGTGGAAAGCGCTGCCCTTAAAGTGCAATGGCTTGCCCGAGCGGCCCACGCCCTTCTCGCCCGTGCACAGCGCCCGGAAGTTCTCGGCCGTCTTGGGCACCTTGTCGGCGAACAGCTCGAACGTCACGCGCCCGGCGGGGGCACCGCCAACGGTCATGTCAAAGAACACCTGCGGGTTCGGCATCTTGCTTGGATCTCTTGGTCTTGCTTGGTGCGCGACTTGGGGAATGGTATCCAAAGGTTTGGGGAGGATCCAGCTCCGTCGCTGCATAGTGGACCCAAGAGGTTTATCGCGTTGGCGCGCTTTGAAAACACCTCTTGGTGTTTGTATCGAGCCCGCCACACTTGCGTTTTGTAGCAAACCCAAATTGGGCACTTTGACTTTAAAGCTAAATTGGGCTCCGATACAAAGTTCAATTGATCAATCAGCTTCAACACGGTCTCCGACTCGGAGCCACACGCTGCCGCTAGCGCTAGCTGCCTGTAGCGTCAGGAACTGGCCGAAGAAGATGCTGCTTCGCTGCCGCCTGTAGTTCGACAGCACCTGCAGCGGCCGCCGGTTGAACTGCCCCGTGCGCGGGTCCAGGTTGATCACGCTACAGCGGCTGCACGGGCCCGATACGTCAAAGTCAAAGTCGCCGGCACCGCCAGCAGCGGTGCCTTTGATGCGGACGCCCCGCCACTGGTCTTCCTCAAAGGAGTCGGCGCACCCGTCCACGATGAGGTTGGCGCGGAAGGCGTCCTCATCGACGGCCATGGAGCTGTCCACAGAGCGGAGCACCGCGTTGAAGTGCGCGATGCTCTGGCGCGAAATGAGCAAGTACTGCGCTTGGTTGGCAAACCCGATGGGTGGAGCAGCGAATTGTCCGGATGCGGCAGCTTCGGGGTGCTGGTCCGGTGAGGACTGGCCGCTCTTCTTCGATCGAGCAGCTTGCGAAGCGCGGAGGTGGCTGCTGGACACTCGCACGAGCGCGCACTGCCGATTGAGGCACGAGCTAAGCCATCGAGAGACATCTGCGCCGACATCACGACCTTTGCATATACCAGTGCACACGCGCATAGTGCGAGGGTTGTCTTCGTCCTGGAGTTTTGTGGCCGCGACATCTGCACGCAGAGAAATCGTAAACGACGATGGCGATCGAGACTCCGAAGACGACTGCGTGGCTGTTGCCTGCCGAACCCCCACATCATCGGGTCTGTAATAAGAAATTGTCAGCGTCTCGCGCCCGAGATCGATAACGGGGTGCAAGAAGCACAACTCCGGCGCTGTCTTGAGCGTCAGCGCACTGCCCGTCGACAAATCCACGATTGCGAACTCGCGGTCGAATAGCAAGCCCCTCGATCCAACAGGCCATGCGTTGACGACCATCCCAGTACAGGATTTGATGGGGAACAAGGTGAGCTTGCAGAGGTACGGACCCCTGCAGAGAGGTCGTGGTGAAGTGGTCGTAGGCATCGAGCTAGTCTCTATCTGAGCTGCCGGTGCTCTCCTAGACACGAAGTATTTGGACGTAAATTCGACAAACGCTTCAACATCTTCAAACATCGTCATGTACCCGAGCGACAAGCGGACTGCACCAGTGGGCAGGCCATTGACCACATCGATGTCATCACCACAAACATGTCCTGCCGCGATGTTTGACATTAAGTCGGACTCTCTCAAGCCGAGGTAGTGCTGGCACGCACCAGGATTACAGAAGCAGCCTGTCCTTAAATAGATGTTGTGAATCTCAGCGTGCTTGTGGACTTCGCTGTACCCCACGTAGCTGCCATCGGAACGAAGAAAATTGCACGCTACAGTGGGCCCTTGCTGCTTTATCCTGTTGTCGTTGGCGTAGATCTCGCAGATAGGGCGATTATTCCAGTGCTTCAGAGCAGTTAACTTGTCAACAAGCAACGCCCTCAATGTGGCCGTGTGAGCTGAAATGTTGTCCATGCCCAGCTTCTCCACTTGGTTGATACCGTGGCGCAGCGCAAGAATCGATAGGAATGACTGCGTGCCATCAGCAAAGTCCGAACTGATGTCCCCGCTGCCATCCAGCCCACGCGACACAGTATAGTTTCGAGTGGCTAGAATGCTTTGCACCGTGCCGCCGCCATGATAGCGCTTCTGCAACTGAGTTAATGCAGTCCTCCGCACTACCAGCGCACCAAGTCCCGTAGGGTATCCAAAGACCTTGTAGAACGAAAGCACCACGAAGTCCGGGCGATGCACAGACAGATCAAGGCGCTGTGTCGCCACATACTTGGCGGCATCAAGAAGTACGAACCATTTTGAGTCCTTGCTTGAAGAATTCCTCCACCGACCAGAGCGAATTTGGTCTACAAGTCCAAGCGAGTGCCGCGCGCCGCTGAAGTTGCACTCGGCAGGGAAGGCAAACAAACTCATCGGCGTAGACTCCGACGACTCAACTGATGGAGAGCAAGCTGACAATTCCTCATCATCATCGACTGCCTTGCACTCAAGTTTCTCCAGCTCCTCCAGACCGACGCATTTGGTCTTCGCACCGCTCGCTGATGCATATCCTCGGATGCCAAGCACACTGGTGTGCGAATCAATGGAATGGGCGAACGTGCTGTCCTCGCTCCATGGGAAAGTCTCCCCAACCAGCTTCAGCGCAGCCGTCGCTCCCGACGTGAAGACCAGCGTGTACTCGTCCTCACTCGCCGAGAAAAACTTCAGCAACTGGCGTCGGACGCCTTCAATCTTGGCGCTGGTCGAGTCCACGTGCGCGTTCCCGATGGCGCTGTGTGGGTTAGTGAAGAGCCCCGCATTGAGCTCCTGGAACGCCGCGTCCAGCTGCGTTTTAGAGTACATCGTCGCGCCCGCGTGGTCCAAGTACACGCTCCCTTCCATCTGAGGGAACTCGGCCGAGCGCATCTCGTCGATCCGCAGCGTCGTCTCGCCTCCGTAGCCGTACGCGCCCTCGCTCTGAGCCACGAACGCCGCCTTGGACGCACACATTGCGCTGTTCTTGGCCTCTCCGGCAGTCTGTAGAGTCATCTTATAAGGAGAAATGGAGAGTGAATGCGAGTCAACTGGTCCCCCATCCCCCTTCAGTGCAACTTCAACGAGGACATGTGTTCGTCGACGAGGACCTACGCGTCCAATAGCAACTGGTCCTTAACTCAAGGCTTATTTACTGTTACTGGGCAGGTCGCTAGCTATGCTCGAGGGCGGTAGACCTTCACTGGCTGGATCGACGGGCGCGAGAGCTGGATGGTTTTGAGCTTCTCGCTCAGCTCGTCGTCCTCGACGCTGTCTCGCTCCGGCCCCGAGCTCATATCTGTCGAGTGCGTTGGGGTTGAGCCAGGCACCGAGGAGATCTTCGTCATTGCTGGTTTTGTCTGGACGAGCGCGTTTGGCACCGATGGGGTGAATCCTGATGCAGGTTGGGCGCCATCTGCAGCAAGAGTGAACGGCGGGGGCAAGTTGGTGCTGCTCCCAGTTGGAGGAAGAAGCTTGAGCGCTTCCTGCTCCACCTCCTTCTCGACCATGCCCTTGAAAAGCTGCTCGGCGCGGGCGTCCACGACACTGCGGTCGACCTCTTCCGGGATGGCGAAATTCGTGGCCTCCGCGTTCTTGGCATAAAAGTTGTGCATGACCTGCCGCACCATTTCCAGCTCGCCGTTTAACATCGTGTCCCGCTCGCTCTCATACTTGGCGAACACGCGATAGAGGTCGAACGTCACGGTCTGCAGCGCCACCCGAGCCTGGTGCAGCTTCTGCTCGTTGCGCTCCAGCCGCTGCATCGACGTCCCAGCATTTTTACGCTTCCTCATCTTGCTGAGTTTCTGTTCATATCGGTCAAATTCAAGCTTGACGTCTTTGCGATGTGAGATCTGCGACTGCACCGACTTCATGGCGTTGATGTGGATGTCCAGGAACCGCAGCGCTCCTGACAGCACGGCATCCTGCTCGACAGCAACAATACAGTCAGCTTCGATAGCACTTTCAAAATACTTGGCAGAGCCTACGCACCGCATTGAAGAAGTGGTTTTTAGCCTCCTTCGTCTCGTTGATCGCACACATGGCGTGTCGGAATTTCTCGGCGTCGGCTCCTTTGCCCACGGCATCCACGCTCACAACGCACCACACGTCCGCGCCAAGACTCGCGCACGCAGAGCAGTACAGTGGCAGTGCCGTGGCGCGGTACTGCTCGAGACTCTTGCGGATGTCCAGCAGCTTCTGCAGCAGCCCCAGGAACCGCTGCTCGTGCTGCTCGTACACGTCGTCAGGCGACGCCAGTTGCTGCCAAAGGGCACACATACACCGTGTTAATGTCAATTACCCCTCACAACTCAGAGCAAGCCCAGTAAGTACCTTTCGCATGCGACACATGACTTGGTACTGCACTTTGCGCTTGTGGTGCAGCCACAGCAGCCGCCGGCTCTGCAGCATTGCGCTTACTCCGCGCGGCTTTTCCACTTTCATGATAGCGCTTTGGCTTCCTCTCCGTTCGCTGTAGAGCTGCGAATGCCGCCAGGATCGGCCCTGGAGCTCGCATATTAATACGCTTCGTCCTCAAGACGAAAAGCCATATTTGGCCTCAACTTGATATTTGAACAATTTTTCAAAAACAAATGAGCGCGAAAATTGAATTTTCTGTCGTCAGCTTGGGTCGAGCCGAGTGAAGATGGCGGACGACGCCAGCCGCAAGCGCAAACGCCCGCGCCGCAAGAGCCGCAAGGCCAAGCAGTCGCCCTCGCCACAGGGCCACTACGCAGACCCGCTCTCGCCCATCGCGTCCACGCCCATGAAGCGCCACACCAAGGCGGCAGGTACGACGCGAGTTTGCAGCTTTGCAGTGTTGCGCCAATGCTAATTCCTTGCGTGATTTTGCAGAGAACAACAAGTCCGCCAAGTCGAAGCGCGCCCCGCTGTCCGAGGCCCGAGACACGAACGAGCCCAAGTCCAAGGAGGAAGAAAAGTTCTTCTCGCCCCGGAAGTTGCTGAAAGAGTACGACGAAGAGGAGAAGCCCAGGGCCAAGAAGGCGCGCACGAGGCTCAACTACGACTCGGCCGCTTCATTGGAGGGTGACGGGGAGGAGAAGCAGCAGGAGGAAGATGCTGCGGCCAGTGCGGACACTAGTGCGAGTGAAGACGCGAACGACGAGCTGTTCTCGCCTACACTGAAGCCGCCGAGAGTGTCGCGGTCCACGAGCGCCTCTCCACCGAACGGACGAGTCCGACTCGAGTCCAAGTTTGCAGCTTCGAGCGAGCAGCCTGACGAGAAGATGGAGGAGGAGAAAATTGAGGAGACAGGACATGCGGTTGCTACCGAGGAGGCTGACGGCCAAGAGGAGGAAGGCGCAACTCCTCTTGAGCAAGAGTTCAACCCGTAAGTTATCGCGTCGGATCGAGCAAGAGAC
>KV725130.1:4985-45410 GCA_000500205.2 Phytophthora lateralis
ACTCGTCCATGCAATCGTAGCAATTTGTAAAGCTGTAGGCTTCTGGATATTAGTCTTTCCATTGTCACGGACCAGCTCATCGACCAGTACCTTAAGTTTGCCCTTGAAAGCGGAGAAGACGGCAACATCTAGTGGCTGGAACAGATGCGTGCCATTCGCAGGTAGACATACCAACAGGATCTGCTGACGCTCAGCAGTATCCATCATATCGATCGACAAGTGCGAAGAGCAGCCGTCCATTATCAGCAGCAACGGCCGCTTCACAGGGGTTGGAACGGCGTTCGAAAAAAATTGGAGCCATTTAGAAAAGAGTGTAGCAGTCATGAAAGTTTTTTCAGTTGTAGTCACTGCAGCCCAGGGATGTCGCATCCGTCCAAAATCTCATTCTCAACACTCAAAATGAAAAGAGGTGGCACGACGAAGCCGGACGCGCTACCACACGCAACAATTGAGAGATGAAAACTTGTTGTTGGGTCACTGTGCCACACGTTCCTAGACCCCCTAAGCACTACAACTCGTGTTGCTTTCCGTGAGCTTTCGAATGTTGTATCGTCGACGTTGAAGATGCGGGATCCATGCATCTTGTTCCCTAAGATAGCCTTCTCTAACGAACCAAAGAGCAGGTCCACGTCAGAATCGGTGACCATGTTGCGAACTTTGGCCACAGACTGCGAGGTTCTCGCAGCAAGCTGGGGGTAGCGCTCTAAATATCTGCGATACCACCCTTCTCCAACTGTAGAGCCACAGACGAGCTGTGAGACATCACGGGCTTTACGAATGATGTCCTGCCGATTCACCGGAGCCCCCACCAACTGTCGACCGATAACCCACTCGTAAATACTGTCCTCTGCATCGCGAGAGAGCAGCGGTTCTGGTTCCCGCCGCTTATCGAATTGCAAAGACTCCTATTGTCGGCTGCAGCCCACTCTTTATCGGCAGCAACCCACTTGCGCACATTCCTGTCTGGTATCTTCATTGACGCTGATAGCTCCTTGACGGTTGCTCCGCTGCGTATTGCCTCAACCGCATCAATCTTCTGCTTGCTCGTGTACGTCCTTCTCGGCATTGTAGTGGTTGCTGGTGCGACGACGAGTGAGATAAAAAATGGAAGGGAAAGGTGGAAACACATGGCGATCTAAATATAGCCAACGATACGACTCTAATTTTATTCTGCCACTCTCATTGGGTAAAACATTGTGGGCCTTAAACTAGTTCTGCGGCCTTAAACCGGCCGTTTACCTTAAAGTAATTCTTGGGACTGGTCCTTCTGATCACTTCCACAGCAGAAGGGTAGAGATTATGGGCAACGAGGCGACAGCATCGATGAGTGGGGGGCTGCCCAACGTTGCGTGGAGGCGACTATGGCGTCTTTACGGTACATGTACAGAGGCCCCTCTCAGTAAGATTACCTCATCGTTTAAATACCCCGGCATATCTGATCATGACAAAACTAATTTCACTCATTTTCCTGCCTCAACATCGAATCCGCTTCAGTGAACCTCCTCCGTTACAACACAACGTGTCCCCCACCCGTGGACCAGGGGCTACCAGTAATTTATTGGCAGTAAGAGGGACTTTAAACCGGTATTGGGCATTCTATGTGAACTTCTGATTCAGAAGGGAGGCGTTCACGGGTGTGAATCAAGGCTGTATTGGACATGTATATGTAATACTGTACACCAAAACGCCCTGGCCAAATACGAACCGCAATAACAAGTTGACGGTCCGTGCAACTGATCGAAACAGCTTGAACTGCGCGGACTAATGTCGCTGGCTACCGCCTCTCTCCGACGGTCGCAGTTCGACCGGTTCGAATGCTTCCCTCCGACCAGCTTGGAAGTTCCCTTCGTCCATAAGCTGTTCCCTTTTTCAAGATCATGCACCAATGAGAAAGCCGGTGTGATTGGAGTATTCTGAGCTAAATAACTGTAACTTGGCGTTAAAAATGTACCATAATCACAGCCTGTGACGTCGATTCCCGCCCGAGCACAAATCATTGCCTCTATTCGGAAGGCGTTCATCATGTTGAGACCAACTTCAAGAATCGCCCCGGGGTCAAAGGCTGGCGAAGTGCGGCGGGTTTCACCTCTCGGCAGAGTGTTCCAGATCCATGTTGGCGCCAAGCTTGAACCCTCCTTATACGTGTTACATGTACACGTACGATGATGGTTTCCGGCCGAGTGCACACTCCGGCATGACAAACTGGGTGCTGGGGGAAACGACACCGATTTGCTTGGCTACTGGTCGAGTCTCACATATCCTGGAGGCATTCGTATTATAACCTATAATACGAATTTATAGGAAGCCGCACTTAACGTCGCGAGGTCAGGTTTCCTCGCCCGGTTACATGTGTTAATACTGAGTCTTTCAGTTCTCAGGCTCCTTGCCAAGAAGCGAGTCCCACAAAATGAGTTGTCGAGCGGTTGTACAGGGTTCGCGTCGGATACGACTACATGTAGCATTCTAGCGCACCCCGTTACATGATCATTTGTTGGAAGAAGGCAGTTGAAATTGGTTTTCGGGGGTGACCAGGTGACCTGATTCAGGTCGCTGTACAACCGGATAGAATCGTTTCTGATCCCTGATCCAGTTCATTTTGTACTCTGTAATCTGTCCGAAGGCACGCGCCCTCGCCTTTTTACTGCGTCACATGCTTTTAGGAAACGGCCTAAAAACGCACCTAAAACAAAATCATGTATTAATAGGTATTATAGGAACACTCCGACATGAAGAACGGCGGGTGGTGCTAGCGGCGGAGGTGTGGAGTTTCTTTAAGAAGAAGTGGATCAAAAAGCGTCGGCCACGTTACCTAATTAAAGCTGGCACCGCTCGAGTTAACGTGCGTCCGCTCAAAACAACTTGAGTGAATGCAAAACAATTGAAGTATCCCAGCAGAGGGGTCAAGGAGCAATGTTGGGCTGCTCGCCTCAGCTCGCGAGCTCCAGCTATGCACAATACAGTGCGAAATACAGGTGACGTTAAGTAGATGTGCGTTTTTAGGTCATTTCCTTAAAATCATATGATGCCCAAATGACTATCATAAAAAAAGGTGGGGGCGATCCGAAGACCGACCGACTGTAGCATTCCGAATCTCTCTCTTACTGACTGAAGTACAGTACCTAACAGTGTAGCAGCAAAGCTTGGTTGGCAGCTACTCACGTTTGCCATTTCGGAATCTACCAACTCCCAGTCACTCAAGAATTTTCTTCGACCCCCGAGTTCCACCGACACAAACAATCATGCGGTTCAGCGTCTTCCTCGCCCTCTTCCTCGCCACGTTCATCGCGTGTATCAGCTTCACCAGCGCCGAAAATGACGCAGTTGACAACACGGTTCGTCGTCTCAAGGGCAGCAAGCTGACTGCGGACGAGGAAGAGCGTGTTAGTCCTAACTTTGGGCTGCTTGACGAAGCCACCCAAAAGCTGAAGGCCGACCAATTCGTCGCCAAGGCCGTCCAGAACTTTAAGCTGAGTGCTGGAAAGACAACTGAGCTCACCACGAAGCAGCAGGGCAAGATTACCAAGATGGTGGCAGCGGCGGCGAAGCAGAAAGTGCCGTGGTCCACGACCAAGAAGATCATCGTGGGTATGCTCGGTGCCTCTGCTACTGCGGCCACTATGTACGTTCTTTACAAGACGTTCCTGTCCGGCGGTGGCACTGCAACCACTGCGGTTTAAGCGACGCTTGAGTAGTTCACGAATGGCTCAGGTACTTGACTGTGGAGCAAGTAAGTTTCTCTGGAGATGCTTTTGCAAAACCCACGGTTCAGCAACGATGATTCGTATTTATCTCTGAAAGTGAACCAAAAAATACCATTTTGTTTGTTTCAAATTGAACAACCTTCGCCCTTGTTGGCAGTGTTTTGTTATTGGGTTCAAACCTGGAGTCCTCTCTAGCTGTTAAGGCATAATGACCTCAAACTCTGTGCATTGGAGAGAGCATCACCACTTGGTAATTTTACTCTGGAGATTGCATACAAAATGTCAGTGTTTCACGCAACTTGGTTCCTACACAACGACATACTAGTATAACCCAAGCAGAACAGCCGAATGCACACAGTCCCACTGCCTCATTTGGTCGACATTGTCAGTTTATATACTGGCATTGGACAGAATTGAGCATTAGTGGTCTCTATCTTGAGTTTACAGGTCGAATAGGACCCCCCGAGTGTAATTCACGACATTTTCATAGGTGTCAATGGCTAGCTAAACGAGAAGCCCCTAACTAGTAACAAAACTCCTTTTCCTCCGCACCGTAAGCAGTACTTCGAAGTATCGAGTAACTTGATGCTGTTTGCACTCGCGTCTGGGTCGCTAAATTTCAGCGGGCTTCTACCTGGGTAGCTAAGTACCATGCTGATTGTTGTAGGACAGCACTACAACCAGAATGCTGTCTTGGGGAAAGTTTCATTATTAAAATTGAGGAGCCAAACTGTCCAAGCTACTACATCAGACCTGCTACTTCATAATTTCCCAGGTACCAGCAACGATGAGTGCTTTTAGTCTGATGCCAAACGTGATCTTGGGAAGATTCTTGCTTTTTATCCTATTCACTCTTTTTTGCCGCTTCTGCAATCGTCGTGGTCAGTTTGTAGTCGAAATTGGCGATGCCAGTCGCTATTCTAGCCGCCGCCTTCTTTGATTGCTCCCTCGTTCATGGAGATGATAGATTTTGCAGCAGTATATTCAGCTTTTCCAGGGTGCACTCGTCCGACAACGTAGAATGGATTCAACAACATCCACACCGGGCTTGTACTCTGCTGGGCCTCAGTACGTGGTGTCAGGAGCAGTTAGGGCCTGTACTGCAGCGGATTTGACCCCTTTTGGCGGATTGGTCGATCCCCCGTTGCTTTTCTAGAATACATCCGCGTGGATATTGGCAATGAGCACCTCTAATAGCATCCGTATATCCATTTTTGCTGTGACCTATCGGTTCCCTTTGGGTATCATCGTGTACTCAAGTAGTCGCGCATTTGTGCCATGGCGGATTGCGGAGTATTCTACATGTACAGTAGATTGTCACCGTCGTGTTCATCCACGGCTAGCGGTAAGCGAAGCCGATACCTCGCAACCCACAAGCACTATTGTAACGTAGCAGAACAATCACTTGACTGCAGAGGGATCAGCAACTCAGGGAGAATATGCGTGCAGAGCTGGTAGCATGCCAACAAGCCCTCCGTGTACGTGAAGCTGTAACATAATGTCGGTTGCCACTTCCAGCTCGTTGTACCCGCCGCTGGAGGGCTACCCGACGTACCGTGAGGAGTTCAGAGGCGGCGGCTACGGATAATCGATGTTCGTCCGCTTCTTCGGTGGCGACGTCGTTGGAAGACGTGCGATCGACAGGCGCTATCCAGGCGCACCAGCAAGTAGTCGGTCGTACCGCTTCGGCGCCGGCCGATGTCTAGTTTTCAAGGTACCAGTATTAATACCAGTCTTCAATCTGCAATAGGCCACGTTGTCATTGCTGTTATCCACTCGGGTTCTATAAAACTACATCTTGAATTTCTCGTGTTTCAACTGCAAGACTGGTGCGCGGCTTGGCGTCCTGTGTCCACTGCAGAAGCTTCCTCGCCAACCTCCTGGATGTTTACTGTGCGCTTGGTTATTACGCTGCCAGAGCAGAATCGCTTCTTCCCAGCAAATGAGCATCTTGGGCTCTGTACAAGATAGCACATCGGATTGGCGCTCTCGCCGCACGCGAGTAAAGAAGCAGAGTTCTGCCAAAGCAACAGACGGCGCCGTGAACTCAAGTGAACGCACGAACGGCGAGCAACGGCTCTCCTCTATATTATCCTATCACCGGGTGTTGCCGAGACAGTTCACTTCTCAATCGGCTCCCGGAAGTGCTGATCCCGACGAGATTTTCAACAGAAATGCGTATCAGCGTCTTCCTCGCCCTGCTCGTAGCGACCTTCGTCGCGAGCTGCATCAGCTTCACCGAGGCCAAACATGCCGACAGCGCCAACAGCGTCCGTCGCCTCAAAGATAGCCGCAACTTAGCAGAGGAATGGTGGGCCACGGACGACGAAGAGAGAGCAATCGACCCCAAGACTTTTGTCAACAACCTGAAGGACAAAGTGTCGAAAAGGAGGAGCACCGAGACCTCATTTGTCACCAAGCTCAGGGGCCAAGTGGCTGCACGGAAGGCAGCCGAGGCCGCTGGCGCCGTGGGCAAGACGGAAACGCTCACCAAGACTGAGATTAACGCAGTTGCCAAGAGCGCAGCCGAAGCAACCAAGAAGAACCGCAAGGCGTGGCCTATCATCAAGTCGGGCCTTAAGTTTTTGTACGGCGTCACGCTGGCGACGCTCATCCTTACGGCCGCCATTGCAATGTACAAGCTGTACGCTTAAAAGTAGCACTGGCGTAATGCGGACAACGTTAAGTAATCTTCTCCCTCCTGGCACTTGGTCTCATTTATTTTGCGCCTTGTTAACTATTTTCCTCAGTCCTGCTCTTCAACACGTAAATTGGCTGTTCAGCTGGGCATCCGACACAAAGTGGCTGCCTCCGCAGCGCCATCCTCCGCCGCTCTTGTACCACTGGAATCCCGCGGGGCAAGGGCAGATCCGACGAATCTTCTCCTGGATAGCCTGAGCTCGGCGGCGCTCTTCATCCAGCTTTGCTTGGTCGCGGGCCCGGCGCAGTGCATCCAGACGAGCAGCGTGTGCCTCTTTCGCGCGCTCCAGCTCCTGCCAGTCTTCATCGGAGACGCCAGGGTCTCGCTGCTCTTTGGTCGTTTCGTCCTCCTCCGTGTCCGGGTCCTCCTCTGCGTCCACCTCGACAGTCTCCTCTGCAGTAGAAAGAGACTCCTTCTCTTCCACTAATTCCTCGATCAGTTTTTCTTCAGGCTCTTGCGTTAACTCGCTCAACGGTTCTTGGCTTCGTGGCTCATGCTGCTGCGTCATGACCATCGGAGTGTCGCTAGGCAACGACGACTGTGAGAGTACCGGTCCGTCTGGAGGACGTCGGGACGCCAAGATGAAGCCGCCTGCCATAGCTGCGTCCTTGGCAGTGATCGTACGAACTCCCTCGGGCGTCTCGAACACACGTTGCGCGCGACACTGCAGAAGCTCCTTCCACACCCGCACAGCATCTCGTCCATTGCCAAAGCCATCCAACTTCTTCAGCTCGGCAAACATCTGACGCAGTACCGATTCGGCTTCTGTTTCCACGTTAACCTTCTCTTTCCCAGCCTTCGCACATACGAAGGCTACGCCGTCGTCTGCTTCCCAGTCCGGGAAGTCGATGAACCGCGTGAACCTGCTCTTGAGACCAGCATTGCGATTGAGCATGACGTCCATGTCCTTCGGGTAGCCAGCAATGACGATCACCATGCCCGCGTAAGAAGGGTCCGTCATCGCAGCCACGAGCGTCGTCATGGCCTCTTCGCCGTACATTCCTTTGCCGAGTTCGTACGCTTCGTCAATGAACAGCAGCCCGCCCTTGGCTTCAACCAGCTTCTCTGTCACTTTCGTCTTGGTCTGGCCAAGATACTCCCCAGTCAGGTCTAAGCCTGAGGTCTCGACGAGCTTCGTGGTCCCCAGCGCACTCATCGCGTACAGTATCTGAGCCATCACCCGCGCAACTGTAGTCTTACCAGTGCCAGGGGAGCCACGGAACACAAAGTGACCGACCTCAGGACGCGCCGAGCCTTCACGCTTCGCCACTGCCATTTCCATTTGCAAGCGCGAAAGTTGAGCACGAATCTGGTCCATCCGGTACAAACCGTCCAGCAACTTCATTGGGTCTTCGTCGGTGGCTACTCGCTTCCCTGGTACGCCACCTCCTCGACGCGCTATCAAAACGTTTTCGCCTGCCTTCTCTGCGTCGCTTTCCGTAATCGTTCGCTCTTCTTCAGGTTCGTCTACGACGCGTTGAGCGCGGCACTGCAGCAGCTTCTCCCACACGCGTACTGCGTCTCGGCCATTGCCAAAGTTGCTCAGCTTCTTCAGCTCCACCAACGTTCGCTGCAGCGACAGCACGGCCTCGCTTTCCACCTCGAAGTTGTCCGCCTCCGCCTTCTCGCTCAAGAACACCACCGCGTCTTGCGCCTCCCAGTCCGGAAAGTCGATGAACTGCGTGAACCTGCTCTTGAGACCAACGTTGCGGTCCAGCATTTGGTCCATGTCCTTCGGGTACCCCGCAATGATAATGACCATACCGGCGTAGGACGGATCCGTCATCGCAGCTACTAGCGTCGTCATCGCCTCCTCTCCGAACGAACCTTTACCCAACTCGTACGCTTCGTCAATGAACAGTAACCCACCCTTCGCCTCGCCAAGCTTGTCAGTCACCTTTTTCTTCGTTTGCCCAACGTATTGAGCTGTTAAGTCCAGTCCTGACGTCTCGACCAGCTTCGTTGTGGCCAAGACCCCCATCCCATGTAGAATTTGAGCCATCACCCGAGCAACCGTGGTCTTGCCCGTACCTGGTGACCCACGGAAGACAAAGTGACCCACTTCAGGGAGCCCAGACCCCTCCCGGTCCGCAACAATCATTTGGTTTCGCAGCTGTGTCAACTGCTCCTTGATCTCGTCCATGCGGTACAGCTTGTCAAGCAGCGTGACCGGGTCTTTCTGTTGCGTTGCGGTGTCCTCACCAACATCCTCCAGCGTCAGTACAGTCGTTCCGTTCACCATCGGACGGCTAATTGCCTTGCCCAGTGCCTGCTTCAGCAACTGCTCCACCGCGCCAGCATTGCCAAAGTTTGACTGGGTCTTTTGAAGCACCAACTGCTTCAACAACGCCTCCGCCACCGTGTACGGACAAGTCACGCTTCGCTTGGCACAGTTCCACTCCAGAATGTCCAGAAGTTCGTGCTCCGTGTAGTCCTCGAAGTGGAAAGCGTACTGCGGAGGAAAGCGGCGCGTCAAGCCTGGGTTCTGCGTCCGTAGCATGTCCAGCATCTCGTGCTCGTACCCGATCAGCAGCACGGCCAAATCATCGCTCTCTGTCCCCTGAACCTTCTCAACCAGCACGTCCAGCACTTGTTTGCCGTACATGTTGTCGTTCAAGTTGTAGGCTTCGTCAATGACCAGCACTTTTCCCTTGGCCATGTCCAGAATCTCGGACGTTTTCGTTTGGGACTCGCCCACGTGACTGCCGATAAAGTCGCCCGCCGTCTTCTTCACGACCTCGCCGTTGCTCAGGAAATGAAGCGCCTTCAAAACACGTCCGTAGTATCCCGCGCACGTCGTCTTCCCCGTACCAGGATTGCCCAAGAACAAGCGATTGAGACACAGCGGCACCGTCTCCTGGCCCTTCAGTTCGCGCTCGTAGTTCTCGTCACTGATGCGCACCAGCTTCTTCATCTCGTCTTTAATCGTTCGCCAACCAGTCTTCTCCTCGACTTCATCCAGCACTGCCTGCAGCTTGGGGTTCGTGGACGGACGATCGCCGAGCAAATCCACCGTCTTAAACCTGAGGATCCCGTCAAAGTCTTCGCGCGCCATGGCCTCTTTGACCGCTTGCTCGAACAACTTTCGTACTGCGCGCGCATTCCCAAACCCTTTGCGTCCCGCAGCTTTGGCTAAGCGCCGACACGCAACCTTCACGATCTCCTTCTCGAATTCCCAGTCACGATCTCTTGCCAGCCCGTCCCACACAACCTCCAGATCGTGCGCATCAAAGTCTTCGAACGGAACTTCTAGGAAACGCGACAGGAGACCATCGTTGTACGCGTACAGTTTCTTCTGAATGTCGTCCTCGTAGCCTGCGAGGATAATCGACAGGTCGCCGCGCATGTCCTCAGCTGCCGTCAGCAGCTCCGCCACGATCGGTTTGCCTTTAAAGTCACCGGCAGGATCCAACTCGTACGCCTCGTCGATGAACAAGACGCCGCCCGTCGCCTTCTGGAGTTGCAAGCGAAACTCATCTGCGCCGTCGTCCTTCAGCTTCTGCGCGGTGCACTCCACGAAGGTATTTGTCCGGCGGATCTTCGAATCCTTCAGAACGTTGGCAAACAACCGCGCCACGGTCGTCTTCCCTGTACCCGGATTGCCCACGAAGCAGTAGTTGAAAGCCATCGCGTTCTTCTTCCGTTGGGCAGCAGAGAGCTGCTGTAGCGCAATCGCGTTCTTGAACAGATTGACTGCTGCGTGCTTCACCTTCTGCAGACCCACCAGCTTCAGTAGATCATCCATTGCCTCCGACCGGCAGCCGTATTGACTCTGCAAACTCGCCCACTTCTCCTCCGCAGACGTTGAACCAGTGGTGATAGAACTGATTCCATCAGCTGAACCGACCACAGTCTCTACAAGCTTCGCCTCGGCCTCACTCAACCATATACTACTGGCCTCTGGATACAGCTCAGCGAAGGTCTCAAGCAGCTTCCGTTGGACGCCTGAAGACTTTGACTGACTCAAGCGAACAGCCAATCGGGCAATAGCGACAAGCACGAGTGGATGCGCGTACCCGCTCTCCTCATCGCACACTCGCGTGACGTATTCCTCCAGTTTCAAGCGCGCTTCTTCCGTGTCTTGCTTCCGTACAGCGAGCAATTCCAGCGCTAGGAAGAGATTTCCATCCTCCTTCAGCTTCCCTTGACTCTGCACCATCTTCACGTGCTTGATCCCACCAAACGGACTCGTCGACTGCTCTTCCTTCTTGTCCGCAATTGTTGCAGGGATAAACTTTAGCTTTGCAGTCAGCGACTTCTCCACGCGTTGAGGAATGGCCTCGACGGCTCCTGTGGACAGCGTTTTGCCATCCCACGGGTACCACACGCTCAGCTTCTCGTACAGCGGACTCACCGACCCTACTAACAGTCGAATTGTATCAAGAACTTCGTCAGAAATGGTAGACGGCGGCTGCGTGGGTGCAGACTTTTCCTCGTCCAGACTTGCTGCTCCTGTCGGCTTCTCAAAACTAATTTTTAGTGACGTTTGCGACGCTTGCGTCTTCTCTGGCAAAGAATTCAAGATTTTCTTCATATTCCTGTCCGTAACTTCGACCCGATGAGTAGGAAACAGCACGAGGGGAGTCCACACGACCCAAGTGCCTCCCTTTTTACCTGCCTTTGCGTTTTGATAAAGCGCGTCATATCCGTGTGAGTACTGCCGACTTGCCCAATTTCGCAAGACCACCCCTTTCTTGCCTTTGTTCTTTGGGAAATCGACAGGGTTCGTCAAGTGCTTCACCGTGTACAGACGACCGAAAAGGACAGTAGCATTTCCACACACAACACGGTCCAAGTTTTCCTGCGTCGCCTCGCAGACCTCGATCCCATTCAGGTTCGGTACACCGAAGTCTTTCAGTTCGAACTTGTCGATCTGGATCTTTTGCAGCTTCCGGTTGAGCACCACGAACACGGGAAACTCCATCGGAGCGAACAGTGCGTCCGACCATTTCGGAGTCGTATCAAGGCCTTCCTTAAACCGGTGAAGCAATTGCAGCTTGCGACGCAGGAACCCTCGTTTGCTGTCGATACTCATCGTGACATGCGTTATACCCTCCGCGTCCTGCAAGACTCGGACGTCTTCTGGTGGCCACAGACTCAGCGTCTTGTCACTCATGATACGTTGTGTGTCCTTGATCGCTGCATCCAGTCTGTACACTGAACAACTTGGACAGTCCGAAGGTGGACCGCTACTGCAAAGTTTCAATGCAAATGAGTGACCCGCCGAGCACATCCATTCAGTTTCCTTTGAGCACATCACCGTGTCCGCTGATGCTCTGCAAGGCACTGTGAGTTTACTGCCACAGGTCGCGAAATTCCAGCAAGGCTTTTCGACAGCCTCCTTGCAGTGCACGCTATCCACCTCCTCCGAGCACTTCATGATCGCTACGTGTCCGCAATTCAACCGCTTCAACGCACGAACACTGCATGGACTTGGTGTCTGTGTGCCCTGCAGAATGTTAAAAGCCTCGCAGCACTTCATCTCGATATCGTGTCCGCATGTGGTGGTCCGGCGGAACCGCACAGGGTCCACGCACTCCTTCAGTATGGCTCTTAAATCTGCAGGTCGAGCTTGAGGTAGCGGTAACGTATCCACGACCACGCTCTCGTCGTGCAAAAGCTGAATTGCGGGTGCCAGTTCTGGCCATGGCTGCCACGCGCTCAGATATTTACGCAAGTGACACGGCAGACGCACCAAATGTCCGCAAACTGGCAGTTTTTCACGTATCAGCTCTTCGCACACTGACGTGGTGCGGCGTGCTTCGCTGCATTTCATCTTGGTCTTGTGGCCGCAGGAGTGAACGTATTCTACTTCGTGTGTGCATTGAACAGCGAGTCCAAAGGCGCGGAAGTTGCTTGAATCTCCTTCTTTCACCACTTTCAACGGATCGATTTCCGTCTCGAGAACACAAGAACTTTGATCGACCTTGGCCAGAAGTCGGTCCTTCTCAAAGCAAGTCGTTGAGCACTCGTGGCCGCACTCGGGGTTTGAAATCACGACGGGCCTCGCGCACCGAGAAGGGCTTTGCGCCAGCTCGAAGGCTCGTTCACAGCGGACCATCTCGTGGTGGCCGCAACGGCGCTGAAACTTCACCGTTTGCTTGCAAAAGTAGTCTTTCGGTCCGTACGACTCGCCCTCCTGGACAAAACCAAGCGTTGGGCAGGAATCCCCACTCCAGTCGTTCAGTGTCTCCGCTGTCGGACACGGCACTGTAGTTTCGTGCCCACAGCGAGGCAGAGACATCTTCACCTTCTCCTTACAAACAAATCGGCGGATGTGGTTCGTGAAGTCCTGGCGATCATGGCACGATAACGACACCGTGTGCTGGCAAGGCGGTGAGAACTCCACCTTCTCGATGCACGGAGGCGCATGGCCCTTGGAATACCGATCAAATTCGTTGCACGAGCACTTGAGGGTGTGCTTGCAGTCAGCGTACACGAACGGCGCGATCGCCTCCTTGTTGCAAACAGGCCACGCAGCGCGTTGGGCCTCAATGTCCCTGTGTGCGTGGCACTTCATCTTCTGGTTGTGGCCGCAGGGTAAGCTCACGTCCACGCGAACGTCACATTTGTAGCTCTCAAGCGCTTCGTCGATGGACATTTTGCGACAAGAGGCCGTCACCGCAGAGCATTTCAACACGCGCGGGTGGCGGGTGCAAGGCGACTCGACGTCCACCTTGCAGTTCTTGTTGTGCTTGTCCACGTGGGGCCAGTGGCACATCAACCCGCACTCGTGCGAGCACGACAGCTCTACTGAGCATACCACCATGCAAAAGCCCAGCTTCAGGTCCTTCTCCTCTTTTGCCAACGTCACGGAGCTTCGATGTCTAGGGCAGCAGATCGGAAGTGCAGGACCAATCTGCGGTCCAGCGTACGTAGCGATTTCAGAGCCCGTAGCGTTGTCACACTCGGCCTCGTTCTTAAGAAGACTCAGCGTCTTTTGCCAGTGTGCAGTCTCGCCGAAGTACTCCACGTTACCCACGACGTACATCCCGAGACGCGCTCGACTCAGCAAGACAATCATTCGGTTCTGGAGCTTCACGAAGGGCGTGCGAGACTTGCCGTCGATGACCAGCGATATGATCACGATATCCGCTTCGTCGCCTTGGAAGCGGTCCACAGTCGACATGAAACACGCTGGCACGGGCTTGGCATCTCGTCCTGTAGCCATCACGCGTAGTCCAAACGTGTTCATCACACTTTTCCTCATCAACATGAGCTGGCCTTTGTACGGAGTGAGCACCGCTATGGACTTGGGAGGCACGCCGCAGCTCACCAAGTACTGCACGAGCTTGCAGGTCATAGCCGCTTCTTGGTGGTTTACGCGGGACAACCCGACCGACGCTCGCTGTTGGGCGCCAGTGTGCGTCCAGAAGAAAATATGCGGCGATACCCCGGGAACTTCGCGTCCTTTTCCTTCACACGCATCCAGAAGAGGAGCTGTACGCTTAGCCCTGTGGGCACCTCCAATGACTTTAGTGCTGCACACTTCGTGGTCTTCAATCGTCGTGATCTCACTGTAAAAGTTGCGCGTGAGGTCACAAATGTTCTTACGCATTCGCCGCTGGATTGACAAGACCGAAGAAGGGACCTCGTTGCCAGGAGGAGCATTGATCAGCCGCTCAAACATCGAAATGTTGATCTTGTTGACTCGCTCGAAGTCGATGCGGCCCATGACCGACGGCTGGAGCTGCATGTGGTCGCCAATCATCTCCAGCTTTCGAGTCGAAGAGCTGAAGCACGAGAACAGCAGCGGCTCCATCACTTCGGACGCTTCCTCCACCAAAATCGCGAACGGGTTCGTAGTTCGAATGGCCTCAAGGCGGGATACGCACCCAGTGATGGTCCCGCCAATAACCGCCTTGCCCTCGTACACCCGCGAATTGGCCCGGAGAATCTCACGGTGGAGATCCATCTTCAGCTCTTCAAGTGTCTTGACGAAAGCGTGTTGCAAGCGCGTGTTGAGTTCCCCCCACAGGTTCAAGACCGAAAAGAGCGCGTTCCATCGCTCTTCCAGCGTCATATCCCAATGCCATTCCCCCGGAGGCAGCATCGTCTGGTCCGATACAGTCCAAGGAGCCTTCTCTTCGTCAGCTTCCTCGTCAATAGCCTCCATCGCCTCATCGTATTCATCTTCTTCAACCTCGTAGACTTCGCGTAGATGTTGCAAGTGTTCAGACTCTTCGACTTCGTCCTCATTGGCGTATTGTTCAGCATCGACAAAGCCGCCCAGGTCGCTATCAGAGCTGGATAAATCTTCTTCCTTCTCTCTGGAGTCTGCTGCGTCTTCATCTTGACCAGGCTCCGACGAGTGTACAGGCAAGATGTCCGATAATTCTTCAGTAGTTTCCTCCTCGTCTGCAGGCTGAATATCCGGTGATTCTCGTGGTGTGTTTTCCTCTCGGGTTACACTTTTCTTGTCAACTTTTGCTGCAGGCTGAAGTTGGGTTACCGATAGGTTACGACGACCGACGTGGTCCCTGCAGTAGTCAGAGCCACACAAGGGCTTCCCTTTGCACCGTTTTCCTTTCTTCGTGTTGGCCTGGCATGTGTCAACACTGCTTTGAGCCGTGCGAGCTTCTTCGGCTTCTACAGCAGCGTGATGCTTCCCACAAAACTGCCCTGTCGTAGCAATCTCGTGGCACGACGCACCACGTTTCGAGACCCATTTGCAGTACAAGTCCTCGGTATGAGCTTTGCAGCAGGAAGAGTTTGGCTCTGCCACTTCCGAGCACATTCCATTCAATCCCCAGCACAGCGGATGTCGCTCACACGAATGTCGAGGAGGTTCCCCCACAGCAACGTCCGCCACCTCATCTCGAGCCAAACACACGAAACACGCGTGGTCTTCACAAAACGCCTGCGTCTCGTCCAGTTTACTGTTCCTGCACTTGTCAGAGGAGCACAAGTGTCTCTCGCAGTACAATCGCTTGGGGGTGACTCCATCAAGGCAGAAACGTCCCCCATCCAGCGTGAACTTGCACGAATGCTCGCCACAGAAGCGACTACCATCGTCACAAACGTTCAAGCAAGGTTCGGGTTCGAACGCACACGCTGGAAGAGGGCAAAACCCTGAGATCCACCGGTACAGCACTTCCTGCGGGTGGAAACTAGGGTCGTAGTGCTTGATCCCACCATACAACTGACCGATGTCTTCGTTCCTCAGCATTAATTTCTTCTCGAGCACAGACTCCACAGCCTCGAGTGGAGACACTACACAACGTTCAGAAGCAATCATCGAGAAGTCTTCATCGTCGTCATCGCCCAGCAATTCCTCCTTATCAGAGACCGCAGGTTTATCCCCAGCTTCCGGCTGGATACTCTTCCAGAGCTTCATCAGCGTTGCCACCGCAGATGACGCCGCAGGGACAGCAGCCTGAACAACCTTCCAGTCTTCAATACACAACGATTTCGTGCCACCTGCAACAGTACTTTGCCCCTCAAAGATGGGGGCGAAGCAGTCTCGAAACTTGTGCCACTGCTCACGCAATTCCTGACAGCCCTCGATACACACAGACACTGCACGAACACTGGGGTCGGAGAAAGCCACATTGCGCTCACGGTACTGCTCCAGCTCCGGCTCATTGCAGCCTCCACCGATACGTACAAGCCTCTTGAAGCTGTTGCCTTTGTGGTAGTATCTACCAAAGTAGGGAGTCACGGTTGGAGTGTGGCCCAGTGTAGGCTCCGACCGCAGCAAGTCGAGCAGGAACTCGTCGATCGCGTGGTTCTTGTACGAAAGCACCAGGATCGGGGGGTCTCCAATCTCGCTGTTCTTCATCTTCCAGAGGTCTCGGACGATCAGCAAGGCTCGAACCACGACGACACCCAAGTAGGATTTGCCTGTACCTGGTGGTCCTTGGGTACAGTGCACCGGGTACATGAGCGCCTCGGTAAAGCTCTTGAGTTGGCCGGCATCTAAGGTCGCACTATTCACCAGCGCCAGCAGCGATCTCTCCAAGCGGCTACGAAGTGCTTCATCTCGACGAATGTCGACGATAGGGTCTAGTAGTGACATTTGGATCACCTTCCGCATCAAGTCGTTGGTTACCAGTCCATCAGTGTCCATCGTAGAGTAGATATCTTCATCCTCACTCTCGTAGTCATTGGCGACGTGTTCATGGCTGAAACTCGCTTCATCGCACAAGTTCAGTAGCGCGCCGTTCTGGAACGGCACAGGCATCTGACGCTGCGTCTCCAGGGCTTTCAGCACTGGCACGAACTCCGGTACGAACGTCTGGCAGTCGATAATTGCGACAGCGTCTCCCACAACCGGACTGTGCGTCAGCATGGCGTTGCCTGGCTCCTCGAGGTACTGGAGCAGGCGGAACGTCAAGCAGCCTCGCTCTCGCGCCCTGAACTCGTCGTTGCTTTTTCCTTGGAACACAATCTCAGCCCAGTAGATCTCGTCGGTGGCTCGTAGAGAGGCCTCGCGATTGGCAAGTCGCACGATTCCGATCAAGTTGGGACTCGACAGGCGCTTCGTCGTGCGCCAGTGGATCGCCATTGACGGTGGCCGTCTCGACGCGACCTGCTCGATCGAGATAGTCCCGTCATACTTCACCTTAGAGATGAACCCGTCGTAGATGTGCGTCGACGCAAACTTGGACGGAGGCCCTCGAAGCCGCTGCTGGTACTCTCCAGCACACTTGCTGCACAGGCCTTTACTGTGCTGTCTGTGCGCACACAAACAAGTGGCGTAGCGGTCACAGTGCGAGTTCTTGCACTTGAGCAAAGCTTCTTTGCCCGGGAATGGCCACAAGGGCTGGTCACAGACTTTATCTCCCGTCTTCACCGTACAATGTGGCAGCAACGCGTTGTTCCCTTCCACGAACGTCATGCCGATCCACAGCGCCACGATCGTCGTGAAGTATTCCTCACTGCTTTCATACACGCGTCCTTCAGTAGAGCGAGATGTTTGCAGCTTGGGCAGCAGCATCGGCTGGAAGTTCTTGTAGTCCGCCAACCACGTCACGGTTGGGTGTCGCCAATCCTGAGCTGCTTTCTGCACAGCTTCCGTAGCTTCACGAGTTTTCACCTGGACAATCCAGGGCTTCTCCAGCTCTGTCAACAACGCTGTCAAGCGACCACGTACCGGACGATGCGCCTTCAGTCGGACACTTAACTTGTTATCAGCTTCCGCGATCATCTCGTCCAGCGTGTCCTTCACGTCATCTCTCTTCAGGTCCCACGTGAACTTCATCAGCCGCTTCACGACTCGCTCAACCAGCTCGACACTCTCTAACGTGTCGTCATTACCGTCCAGAGCTTCCTCTCCTCCATTGTGACTCAATAAGGACGACACCGCTTGACTGCACGCAGGAAGCGGAGGTGGCGCGATCGACGCTGAAAATGGCAGTCGGGCCAACGCCGACAGCAAAGTCTTCAGCGCCTCCAGCGGTAGACTATCGACCCCTTGCCAGCAACTGAGCCAGGCCTTGTGCATGTGGTCAATCGACTCCTTCAGCCTGTGGTTCGGACAGTTCTTGAGAGAGCGGATGAACTGCAGGTTCGACGGGTTCGACGGCAGTTGTTGAATCCGGTTGGCTCCACCTTGAAACCCGCGACCTCGACCCCGACCTTGACTCCGGTCATCGTAGCCTCTTCCCCGTCCTCTTGCTCCTTGTCTTCCGCCGCGACGACCGCCATCACGACCACCAACCATCCTACTTGCTTTTTCCTCTTTGCTCTGTGTTCCACGAGGAAAAATCTCAAGTGAGGACCTGACGATGATGGACTTGGTCACGTCAGACTTTTCACGGAACTGGTCGAACGTCAGAGGGTTGACAATATCAAAGATGTGTATTGACGAACCTTGGTCTCAGAACCACATGGACGAGTTCTCTCTGCGAGTGGACAGCATGCGCGTCTGCCGCGTTTGTCTGCGGCTGTTGCGGATGATCTCCATGGTCACGATGGCCTTCTGTAGGAATTCTGGCATTTGGATGGTCTTGTCGGCGGCGCGCAGTAGCGAGGGGAAGCCCAGTTTCTTGGCTACCAAGTTGCCTAGCAGTCGAGCGCAGCGTCCGTTGCCGTCGTGGAACGGGTGGATGTAGAACACGAGCACTGCGAACGCGTAGTAGGCGCACAGAAGTGGGCGGTGTTCCCAGTGCTTGGCGTCGTTCAGCGTGTCGAGGAGCTTGTCCAGCGCGGCTTGGATCTCCCCGGCGGGGAGGAACACGCGGTAGATGCGGGGCGAGGCATAGCCGACCGCCAAGTCGGTACGAAGCACCCCCGCCTGTCCGCTGGACGCTGGGAGGAGGCACTTGTGGAGTGCGAAGAGCTGCTCGCGCGTGATGACACACGACGTGTCGTGCATGATGTCGTTAATGACGTCCAGCAACTGCTTCCTCGGGTTGTCCGCTGACGAGCTCCTGCGCGTCACTGGCGTGTCATGGGCA
Source organism: Phytophthora lateralis (assembly GCA_000500205.2). NCBI lineage: Eukaryota > Oomycota > Peronosporomycetes > Peronosporales > Peronosporaceae > Phytophthora > Phytophthora lateralis. The sequence continues at coordinate 23,789 of KV725130.1, forward strand.
GATCCGATCGCGTCGTACAGGTCGCTGGACGTGAATGTGGCGGGTTTGGCACCGTCACAGCAATCGACAAGCTCCGACTTGCGTTCGAAGGCGTCGTACTCGCTCTCGAGCTGCTCCAGTAGCTGAGTACGCAGTAGAAAAGGCTGGTTAGTATGTGCAGTGACTCTAGCCAAGAAATACCAACCGCGAACCTGTTCGATCTGTCGATACACGGGAGACTTTGGGTTCTCAGCGAGTCCGAAGAGCTTCTCGCCTGTAGTAGAGCGTCAGTTTAGTGCTAACAATATTGGTTGCTGAGAATCATCACTTTACCGTGTGGAGACTTGGATGTTTTCGTATGGAAGGGGGTCGCTCTTGGTGGAGGTGTCGCTGGGATTGGCTCTCGACCAGGGTGAATGTGTCCTGCATAATACAGCGTTGTTGAGGTTAAAACACCATTCAGTCAAGATCAGAGGCCTCCGTATCTCTTACCTGGGACGTTGTACTTGCACAAAACGCAGTCTGGAGTGACGGCCGGTGCAGGCTCGACGGGTGTTGACGTCTCCGCGCCATCGTCAATCTCCATGTCATCAGTGTTGCTGGAGCTCACGTTATCGTCGTTATCTTCGTCTGTACCCTGCTCCTTTAGATACGTTTCCACCTTGTGGGAAAGCTCATGGACATCGGTGAACAGCTCCGCCTCCGTCGGACTAACGGTGTACAGGTATTGTAAATAGTACTTCAGGTGCCCCAGTAAAGCCCACTTGGTTCGGATCTTGCCGTTGCACTCTTCGATCACGTGCTTCAGAGAAGAGTCGTGCTCGTGGGGCTCATCACTGCTGTGCTCACGCAGCGCGTCGTTAAAGAGACCGTTTTGTAGCAGCAGTACCAGTGAGCGTAAGATCGGCACCACCGCTGCGTGGTCTTCGCTGCTCATGGAGGTGGCCAGCGTGTCTACCATATCGAACAAACCCCACTCGAGCGCGAGTGGCGTGGTGTCGCAAACGTTCACTACAAGCACACGGTTAACAACGGAAGGGTAGCTCACAGAAGCAGAAGAACTTACAGTCGTCACGCCGAATTGACGAGTCGGTCAATTCTCCGTTCGCTGTGATGGCGTTATCCAGCGTCTGGCAATACTGGAACCGAGGAATACGCCCGGAGCCGATGTTAGACGCAGCAGCACTGAGCAGCTCCTGGCGAAGGGTGGACAAAATCATCACAGAGCGAACGACGCGCTGAATCCGCTGCAACTCGTGCTGGTCTTCGGACATGACGCGGTCCGAGTACCAAGACAAAACCGCGACCGTCGACATTTTGCAGATCATTGGCACAGATACGATCGTTTGGATTCCAGCGCGCCGAGCGTGCGGAAGCAGGAAGAACTGGGACTGCTGGGCTGAGTGCAAGTCGAGCCATTCCGGGTGCTGGCCACTGAAGACGCTGCCAATGTGGCCTTGGCCTGGATCAATCATGATCATGGAGGACACCTTCCGATACTTTTGGATAGCATCTCCCCACAGCGCTGCAGTATCAATTGGGCGGTTCTTGGACGCTCGGGGCGATAGTATCGCTGCACCTTTATGCTGTCCCCGAAGCGCGGGGTTGTTCTTCTGCCAGATACTGTGAGTGATCAGGATGCAGTTACCGTCGTCGTCCAGCACGGGGCAGTGCACTTGCCCCATCAACCAAGGGTCCTTCAAGGGTAAAAGTTACAGTGTAAGTGAACTTACGAGAAATCCAAGAGCTGGCGTACATACCCGAGTGATGACTCGCAGTGTGAACTCCAGCGCTGCAGCTAGCGTCGCGTTGTCGATGTGGTCGACCGCTACCGTAGCTCGGAACCCGCTCTCGGTTGCGTGATTGGCAATGAGGAACTTGGCCAACTCATTGTGAGCAAAATCGACTGCATCCGACAGTGGCGACGAGCCCCATCGATCCAGCAAGTTGACATTCGCGCCGCAGTCGACCAGGTACTTGGCGATCTGCAAATGGCCTTCCGCACTCGCAACATGCAGCAGCGTCCGCAGATCATAATCCTCCATATCCGGTCGCACAAGCTGCGGCACAAGCTGCTTAAGCTTGTCTAAATCCCCTCGTTTCGTCGCTCTGAACGCCAGCGCGATATTGTGTTCGTCCTCACTGCTCTTGACCTGTCGACTCACCAACTTCTTCTTCTGGTGGGCGCGCAGCATCTCCGCAATGGCGAACTGCTGCTTCTCCAGCGCAATGCTAATTGGCGATCGGCCGCGGGCATCCACCACATTGGTACTCACCCCCGCCGAGAGCAGCAGCTCAATGACTCCCAACTGTCCGTTCTCCACCGCCACATGCAGCGACGTGCGTCCTTCGTCGTCCGTCACATTCACTTCCAGTCCTCCGAGCCACGAGCGCTTCACCTTCTCAGCGTTTCCCTCCTGTACGGCCCGGAAGAAGGCGGCGATGTCAAGACTGGACCCACTCCTGCAACATTACCACCCACGTCAGTAACTTCAACCTGTCACGAAAGTTGCACGGGCATTTACCGTCTCATCCCCTCGTTCTCGCCAGTCGACGGGTTCTTATTCTCCGCGAACAGCGTCATCTTGTTGATTCGTCCGAGTGTCGCGTAGTTGGCGCGTTCCAGCAGCCGTAAGATGGCTACATTTTGCGTCTCGAGCGCGCAGTCGATGGGGGAGCGGCCCCAGCGGTCCAGCGCCTCGGCGTTGGCTCCGCACTGCAGCAGGTAGTCCACCATCTCGAGCTGCTCGTCGCTCACGGCGATATGCAGCGGCGTCCTGTTGAAAAAAATGCAAGGAATTAGCTCGTTTAAGCGCCGAAAAGAGACATTCGAGAAGGTTTTGGCTACCGCTTGTCGTAGTCCGCGGCGTTCACGTCGGCGCCGTGTTCCTCGCGCAGGCGGCGCATAGCCTCCAAGTTGCCCTCGGCCGCGGCCCAGCACATGGCCGTCGAGTGCGCGGCGGCCCCAAGCTCCATGCTGCAAGTCCAATTCGAGAGCACCCCGTCGAAAATGATATAGCCGAAACATATCGGTTTTGAATGAACTTCAAGTTACCCGAAATGGTGCATTCATTTCGGTTCAGGCAAAATCTTGTGTCATACAAACATCAAGTTAAATTGGCTACGTACTTGATATCCATGGTCACTTTCGAATTTGCGTCCAAGAGCTCAAGTCAAGTGTTCGGCATGTCGACTCCCGCCTCGCTGCCTCAGCTGTACATCTACGACCACTGCCCGTTCTGCTGCCGCGCGCGCGTGGCGCTGGGGCTCAAGCAGGTCAAGTACGACGTGCTGTTCCTGGCCAACCACGATGAGGCCACGCCCATCGCGCTCGTAGGCTCCAAGCAGGCGCCAATCCTGGCACCGGTGGGGGAGAAGCCCTTCCCAGAGTCCTGGGACATTGTGAGCTACGTGGACACGCACTACGGTGGCGCGCCTATCCTCAAACAGGCCTCGGGCCGCGAGGATCTGGCCAAGTGGATCGATACGGCCATGCCGCTGCTCGTGACGCTCTACCTGCCACGCTTCCACGCCGCGCCGCTGCCCGAGTTCACGCTGCGTGAGTCACGCGACTACTTCAAGTCCAAGAAGGAGAAGAGCTTTGGCTCTTTCAGCGACAACATCGCCAAGTCCCCCGAGCTCGTGGCGCAGGTCAACCAGTTGCTGCTGCAGCTCGAGCCGATGCTGCACTCGAGCCACTCGGTGAACGCCGAGCTCAGCTACGACGACCTGGACCTGTTTGGTCGGCTGCGCGGCCTCACGCTCGTCAAGGGTGTCGAGTGGCCCGCCAAAGTGCGTGCCTTCCTCGAGTTCTTCTCCGAGGCCGGCGACGTCCCGCTCTACGACAACGTGGTCAAGATCTAAGGACCTGGTGGCAAGATCTCAGTGAGCAGGTTAGGTGCTTTACTGCTCAGGTGGACAAGTTGCAAGAACTAATGTATGGTCGTTGAAAAGTACACGTTGGGTTACTCGGGTCGGAACTTGTTGGCCTTCTTCATCTTGTCGACGAGCTGGCGGTCCTCCTCGAAGCGTTCACGCAGCGTCTTGAGCTCTGTATCCACACAACTACAATCAACATACCACATACACTTTCCAATTCATAGCTCCACGCACGGTCTCGCTTCTTCTCGCGCGTCTGGAACCTGTAAAAGTTGTCGATCTCCTTGCTCTTCTGCCTCTTGGCGGGTTTGGCCAGCACCTCCTCGGCCAGCACGACGCCGCGCTTCTTGGTGTTCACGACCGTCTGGAACCCGTCGTCGTCCACCTGTTGCTTGAGCTCCTCGCGTCGACGCATGTCCTCCTGCTCCTCCTCGTCAAATGATGCCATGTACCGGTCCGCGATTTCCTTCACCTCCGACAGTCCAGGTCGGTTACGTCGGTACTTGGCCGCGTACGCTGTAACAAAAAAAAGTATCAGACATTGTCTTCCTCATGTGGACACTCTGTTACTCACCCTGCAGACCGCAGACTTTGCCCGGCGCGGGCGTCTCTAGAGCGTCCACCTGCAGCAGCTTGTCCAGCGATTCAGGGGCCTTAAACACCACGTGCGCCGTGCGGTTGGCCACGTCACCCGTTGCAATAACTTCGTCCTTGTCTCCTTCATTGAAAAGTCCTCCAGGACCTGCCTCCACGTGCTGCACGGCGCCCAGAGGCTCGAGACACGCGCGTAGCCACTCGGCGGACGCGTTGGGCGGTAGATTCACGAGGTACGCAGTGCGCCCCGCGGCGAGGACGGACTCGGCGCTGGTACCAGGCTTAGCGTCGTGCTGTTTGGTGTAGATGAAGCGCCGGAAAGAGCTGTGCGGCAGCGGCAGCGCCAGCGCGTGGTAACCGGCGAACACCTTGGACGAGGTCATGGCTATTGTTGAAATGAGTGGCAAACAGTGAATGATACCCACTTTCTCTGGGACGTAACTGTGGTTACGTTCTATAATAACTTTTCACCGACCACTGTGGAATTTCCCAACTAGATTTTGTACTTTTAGATGGCTACATTTTCTCACTGCAACTTTTGTGGTTTTCAAGCAAGCGGTGGGGAAATGGTCGGTCTTGCTTCACTCTTGCTTCACTACAGATGATCCTCTCTGCTGTGATAGTTTTGAGTAACATTTTATGGTCAGGTGGCCGTGCAAGCTCAAAGTTTGAGCTACTGGAACGGATGCGTTTGAGTCAAACCCATCCGTTCCAGAAGCATTCAACCATGAGTCCCAATGGTTCGTGGCGACAAGTCCGCATGTCCGAGTGATTGACAGAGTTCCTCGGTGCCTCCGTCACGGTATGGGCATGGGTGCCTTCTTGGGATCTACCTGCTCAGCTACCAGAGGGCGACCCCAACAAGGATACTACGCAGACCAACTTCGTCACCTAGATATCAACAACCTCACGGGCTTCTACTCGGAGGTACTGGCCACCCCGCCGCCTGTGAACTAATGGCAAAAGTGACAATTATTTGTCACGACCGCCCTCGCTTCTGAAGGGATCGTCGCTGGATTAATTTGAGCGACTTGTTGCCCAAATGCTCTCGAAGTAGCCAAAAGTGACTGGACGCCAATATGCCGCTAAGCTTACAGCGCTGAGCGTCTACATTACGAGCCAACTTCGAAGTCTCCTACTCAGCCAGCACGACAGCGTTTCTTCCGAGAGAGAGAGAGAGAGAGACACTACGCGCCGCGCAGAGCAGGGCCGCTGATTGTGCTCTCCTTACGCTCAGTGTCCCTTTCGCCGTCAACACCTCAGCTAACGCACACGACAGCCATGCGGGTGCACCTGAACGCGGAACCCAGCGCCGGCCACATGAACCTCGAGGGCGTCGCAACGCCCGGTTACTCGGCCGTTCCCCCCACGCCCTTCACGTGGCGCGGCTTCATCGACCGCTGCGAGCGCGCGCTGCACCACACGAACCGCAGCCAGTACACGCGCGACGGAGACCACCACAAGAAGTGGTTCGTCACTAACAGCAGCCACATCCGCGAGTGCTTCGCCGAGTTCCTAGGGACGTTCGTCATGGTCTGCTTCGGTATGGGTGTCAACAACCAGGTGTCGCTGTCCGAGGAGGCCAACGGCACGTGGCTGAGCATCAACATGGCGTGGGGCATCGCTGTGCTCATGGGCGTCTACTGTTCGGAAGGAGTGAGTGGCGCGCACCTCAACTGCGCCGTCACGCTCGCCCACGCCGTGTATGGGCGTCTGCCGTGGTGGAAGCTGCCGGGCTATTGGCTATCGCAGGTGGTGGGCGCTTTCATCGGAGCCGCCTCCATTTACCTGCTCGACTACCAGAAGATCCACAAATTGGACCCGGAGCTGGACACGACGCAGGGCAACTTCGCCACGTATCCGAGCGACGACATCAACAACCTCACGGCCTTCTACACTGAGGCTCTGGCTACGGGAATGCTGCTACTGTGCATCTACGCCATCACGGACCAGAACAACCGGTCGCCCGGTACCGTCGGCACGCCGTTCGCCTTCGCGTTGATGATTATGGCACTCGGCATGAGCTTCGGTATGAACACGGGCTACGCGATGAACCCGGCGCGGGACTTTGGTCCTCGATTGTTAACGTACGTGGTGGGCTATGGCTCCAAGGTGTGGTCGACGCGCAATTACTACTTCTGGATCCCCATCTTCGGCCCTCTCGTGGGCGGGGTTGTCGGCGCGGGGCTGTACACGTTCCTCGTGCAAGCGCAGCACCCGCACGAGCACGAGTCTTAACATTTGTCTCGGCAGAACTACTGTTCAATTTTAAAGTGGCGATTATCAAACTTCAATACAAACCTCGCCAAAAGAAGAAAACAAGTTATGTCGACGTTATTTGTGGTTGATACAGGTAGATAACTTACTTGTTGCGCGTCAAGCGAGAGCTCTTCACGAGTACGCATCAGTACGAAGGTAAGGCCCGTTGATGAACATGATTTTGTCCTAACGACTATGATATTGTGTTGTAGATACAGTGAAACAGGCTTTTGACGTTCGTAGCTAGCACGCAGCGCAGCGATGAAGTTACCAAGCACCTTGCTGGTGTGTGCGAAGCTACTTTGGCGATACCAGTGATGAGGTACTGGCCAAGTTAGATGCTATGCGAAGCGGACGGGGTGCTGGATCTCGACGAGGAGGATGTAGGAGCCAGCACCGAGGACACCGCAAACGAAGGGCCCGACGATCAGGATCCAGAAGTAGTACGAGAACTCGGAGAAGGCTGCCTTGTAGCCCGCCAAGTAGGCGAAAAGACGAGGACCGAAGTCGCGGTTCACGCTCGCGCCCAGTCCCGTGTTGAGGCTGAAGGCGGCGGCGAGAGCCATTACCAGCAATGCGAGGGCAAAGGGGGTGCCCACCGGTCCCGGACAGCGGTTGCGCTGGTCCGTGATGGCATACGCACAAGACATGAGGAAGGCACAGAGCAAAACTTCAGTGTAGAAGGCCGTGTAGTTGGACACGCCGTGAGGGTACGTAACAAAGAGGAAGTCCATGGCCTCGAGGTCTCCGGCCGAAATCTTCTCATAGTGCAGCGCGTAGACCAACGCCGCAGCGGTGAACGCCCCCAGAGTCTGTGCAAACAGGTAGCCTGGCACTTTCCACCACGACATCCGCCCGTACACTGCGTGCGTGAAGGTGATGACCGAAATGATGTGCGCGCAGCTGACGTTCTCAGCCGTGTACACGCCCATGAGCACTGCAATCCCCCAGGCCAGACTCACAGTCATCACATCCCCCGCCTTGCCCTCCGAGATGGCCACCTGGCTGTTCACGCCCAGCCCGAAGCCAATGACGATCACTGCGCCGAGAAACTCGGCCAAACATTCGCGAAGGTGGGGGCTTGTTGTGACGAACGGTAACTTCTTGAGGTCCTGTCCGCGATCCCAAAGTTGACTGCGGTTGGTCTCGCTCAGCGATGAATCGCGCTGCAGAACGTGGGGTGTGTACGGGGTGCTGGCGAAGTCTGCGTACGCCGATTTCTCGGTCATGTCGAGCAAACGAATTGTCCACTATTGGCGAAGCTGGACTCGCCGACGTGCATCTGGGAAGCCGCAGGGTGTAATGAGACCATGCTCATCGTTGTCTTGAGCGGCTTGATGATTTTGTGGTGAAATGAAGAATGACCGACAGAACCATTTCGTCAACGCCGGTCAGAAGCCCCCTTCTCACCAAAGCGATCCGAGCCACCAACCTGCAGTTTGTCGTGAGCGCTTTGCCAGACCTATGGCTCCAAGCGTGACAAGGTGTGCGGATGTTTGTGGGTGTGGGGTATCTATTAATACCCCAGACGCTCAAAAAGGCAAGGTCTTCTATCTGAACCCCACACGGCAACGAGTTCAGAAGTCGCACATGTCGTTTTCGTTGGTCGCGCATCACCACCACAGGCACCACAGATCGCCTTCGTTATCTGACCCCAGTGCTCCTCTCACCATTCCTGTCTTGTGGGTTTGAATGGATGTAGTACTACCGAGAACCTCGAAACCTGACTCCATTGCGTAAATGTTCGGGTCTTGCGATGGCTGATCAAGCTTGCGTGTCGGTGTACGTCTTCGACGACCATTTTCTAAATGCAATGTTCCTCACCAGGCATACTATTTACTAGTACCACAAACACTCCCAGTCGACATTGCTGGGCTCCTCCAGTGGACAAGCCCAGATCTGGAGGCTCCAGATCGTTCATCGACTATTACGAAATTATTCCTGCAAAGGCATGCTCACAATGCAGGTATTGTACAAACACGACAGTCTCGCAAACTCTCAGTCACAACTCACGTTCCACTCCCGCCAACGGCACGCACGAACACCTAACACTCAGCTCTTGGCGGAAAACGCTGCATCAGAGGCATTAAATATCTGTCCGCCGCTCCTGCGTGTTGTAGAGATAGCGGTGGGTCCGAGATACCCCGTTGTTTGAGTTGCGCAGACCTTCTTGTCCAATCGACATGAACATGTTCACGCGACTGGTTGCAACTCCTCGAGAGCGCAACAGATCGCCGAGTTGCGAGAGAACTTCGGACGCGTTGGTTGTTGTGACGGAAGTGGTTGGCGGCACGGTGGCGCTGGATCCGCCACCGCGCAAGAATGGATGTTCCAACAAACCACCTTCGCCAGTAATTGGCGGTCGACGGCGGTGATCACGTTGCAAACAGGACCGTATCACATCTTCTAGATCCTTGTTCTTCAGCGCCGGAAACGGAATTGGTACGGCCGGATCGATGATACAGCGAAACTTCTCAATAATGCTGTGCACATCTGCAAAAGGTGGCTTCGAATACACGATTTGGTAGAGAATACACCCCAGCGACCATATATCACTTGCGCGTCCAACCTAAGCATCGCAATGTAGGTCAAGCATAATTGGTAGTGAGCCTTCCTCCGTCACTGCAGTGAAACACTTTACACAGACGCACCTTCATTATCCCTTCAGGATGACGCTGGCCATTGGGCATCGTGTTGCCTTGGATTGCTTCCGGAGACATGAAGTTGACCGTACCAATCTGACTGTCACGCTCAATATTGGTCGTGTCGTTCGAGATTGCCTTTGCGATACCGAAGTCAATCAGTTTGAGCGCACCATTCACAAACAGAAAGTTTGCGGGTTTTAAATCACCTGGAGGAAAGCACGTACAGAGCACAAGGTAAGTGAAATGATCCACAAGTTGACATCATCAAAGTGCCGCAACACACTCACCATGAATGATTCGTGCTGTATGAATTGCGTCTACTGCTTGGAGCATCTGGGTCCAAATTACCCGCACAAGATTTTCGTCCATTCCGCCATTCAGATCACGAAGCCGCTCGCTAAGATCGATCTCACCGTGCTCCATTACCTAGCATAGAACACACGTATTACGGCGTTTAATCACAGGCTTTGCATCTTACCGAAGTTGAGTACAATTTCATACCACGTTGATCTGCCGTTGTTGTAGGTCCTGCTCGGCAGCGATCAGCTTGATGATGTGCGGGTTCCCCTGCAATTTGCTTAGCAAGTTGATCTCATTGGTGTACTGTGCAATACTTTCCGCGTCCAGTCTTTTAAGCTTGATTTTCTTCAGCGCGTAAATCTTGAGATCTGGGCCAAGCATCCGGTAAACCTTGCTGCTCCCGCCACTTCCAATCTGCTCCAGCTTAATATACTTCTTCCCGTTCACCTACACAATTCAGACGAGGTCAGACCCATCATACCTGGCAGCAGAAGGACTCTAGCGTACCACAATTCTGCTGGTCAAAGATTCCAGTGCGTCTCGTGATGAAGCGTTTGTCATTGTAGCTACGGGGGGAGACGACGACGATGACACAGACGTGGGTGAACTCATTTCTGCATAGGTTTGCGCCACGGCAACACTTGAATCCAGTTGCTGGCGCTTGGGGGAACGATAATGATCCAGTGCGCGTGATGCACTGCTCTTCGCCAACGCGTTCGCTTCACCTGCTCTGCTTTCCAGTGGTCGTTGTACTCCAGGAGAACGGAAGTGGTCATGAGTGGTCGGTCTGATGCTCGTCACGTTCGTGCTGGCTGGAAATGCTGACGCCGAGCTGATCTCTTGTGGTTTCCCCACTCCAGCATTCAATTTTGATGGTGGTGCAGCCTCATTCACTTTAACAAGTGGCATCTCTGGTTTTGAAGTCGCCATCGATGCTACACCAGTTGCAGTGGGTTTTACTGACGGATCACCAGAGGTCGTCTTACCTAGTGGCATCTCTAGTTTTGAAGTCACCAATGCAACAGTTGCAGTGGGCTTAACTGGTGGATCGCCACAAGTCTTGAGGTTCTTGCTGTCGGTTGCGGTTCCTTTGTCCTTCGGTTTCCACGTCAAGATATGCGCGATATCGCCCTTATCAATCTTCAGTTTCGCTTTGGATTCAGATGTGATCGACGGCGACAAATACTTGAGTACCGGTGTTATCTCCTGGGCATAATTCGAACACACAAAAATCAACCCCCAACTCGAAAATATGAGGCGAATCTACAGCTCGTCAGTCGCACCTTGATCGGAGTCATCGGCTTGCTGGGTTTGGGCGGGGTTATTTGGCTTCCCATCATGGCATTATCGTCGTCGTCGCCATCGTCGTCACTCGTGCAGTCATTTGATGCAATCACTCGAAGTGGTGCGCCTACAATCACATAAAACGTTGTCAGGGGAGCAAAACAACAGCAGAACAGGTAGCAATTCCGTACCAAGACGAAAGAGTGAAGAAGGCTGGTGGGTCTTCCTCGACGTAGACTGCGACTTGAGGCATGACCGCGTAGGGAGCGAGGGCGTCGTGAGAAGCGGGGATTTGTTTGAATTCCGCGGCACTTTCGACACAGTTGAGAAGCCTATCCCGCTGCGGCCATGACTAACGGGGGTCACACTGGACGGAGTCGACGTGTGAAGTGGCGCTGGCGTGCGAGCATCCTTCTCCCTAATACAACTGATCGGTGTTGTATCAGCTACAATCCTCTGTCTGTGGAGTGGTGTCGTGAGGCCCGGGGTCCCCTTATCATCGTGGGTCCTGTGTGTGTCCTCCGCCTTCTGCGTCTTCCGTAGTGCCAACACTCTCGCTCTCAGCGCCAGCAGCTTCTGTTCCTGTGGAGATCCCGAGAACGCCGCGACCCATCCCGCCCTGCCTGCAAGTACTCGTCTCAGCAATTCCTCCTTCTCATTGGGCGTCATGGCGTCGTTGTCCACTGCCCGCTCCAGAATCTCCTCGGCCACCATCTTATTCCCTACAAAAACCTCCACAAATCAGACCGCATTCCCTCTCTCCCTTTCCTTCATCACGTACCTGCCGCGTACTCAAATGCCGCCTCCTCCTCGTACAGCAGCTGCTGCTTCTCGCCCACCCGTCGCTTCCGCATCTCCAGAAAGTTCTGTCTTACACCCGCCTCCGTACTTTTCATATAAATACCAAGTCAAAACCTCCTTTAAACCACTCCGCACTAAAAAAGCACACGTACTCGCTCAGCTTGGCCAACATGATGCACATCTCCGTGTAGCCTGCGCTCTCGCGCGCCTCCGGCGAGTCTACGCACGTGAGCGCACGTTGTAGCAGCCGCACCTTACTGTACTTGCCAGGATTTCCGGCCAATGGGCAGCGCAGCAGCTCCAGCCACGTGTCGACAGCGCGCGGCGCCTGTTTCAGCGCGATCACAAGCCGAAGTCGCCGCTCCGAGGGCTTCTCCAGCATGAATAGAGAGCGTGTTGACTCTCCAAAGCGCATCAGCTGCGTGGGCTGTCCCTGGGCGTCCGAGTAGCGCGCGTTGGGCTCCGGTAGCTGCGCGAGGAGTGACTCCATGGACTCGGACTCGGACACGGCGTTGGGTGGCTGGTTCTCTTTATCCTCGGGCGGTTCCATCTTGATCTTGCGCCGTGTGGGCAGATGCGACGTTTCCCGCGGTCGCTTGCGCCCCAGCGCGCGCGCCGGCGCGTCGTCGCCTCCGAGCGCCATGGGAGTGATGGTGGTCGCGCGCGAATGCGGAATTCGGGAAGTGATTAGTGCGAACGGGAAGCGCACGATCGGATTGGTGGAAAATAGATTCGATTTTAAATGCGGGTTTGAACGAATCAGAACAAAGCCATGGTTGCTAGAAACAGTGACATGACCACTTGGAACGATGAAAGCAGACTGAGGTGGTGCCTGTGCTTCCGGGGTCGGTGCGTGGTGAGGAATCTAGCGAGGTCGATACTGCGAGCAATACTGCCTAGCTCGAATATATATTGAAGGCGAATGGAGAGGAACATCTCTACGAGAAGATCATGGAGCTCTCTGTTTACGTGGAAGACGATCCGCCAGTGATATTTGGCTGGCAGAATGTGGAAGCCTTCGTTGGCGCCATTCACACAGCTCGAGTGCAAGCTATTGCTCCAGGAGGTGCTCCACTACCAGCTGATCCACTTGGCCTTCCTGCCGTGGTGAATGTGCACAACTTCAAGGAAGCCGTGCTCCAATATAATACATGTAGCGAGGATCCAAGGAGCTCCTGCTCGTCTCTACACCACGTGCCTTCCATGCACATTTAATGTAACATGACTGATCTGCGCCAACGAGCGAGAAAAAAAAAATGCTGCGGGATCTCGACGTTGACCGGTGGTGCCGCACGCGCTACCAATCGTCTACATGCCGCGACCACGTTCAACTACTCTAGACAGAGCCACACCACACCTTCCGAGTCATAGAGCAAACCCAAGTCGAACGTCCATCGAATCAAGCGATGTTTTTTTATCTCCCTTAGTAAACGTAACGTCTTTCAGCCACCTCGAGTATTCCAAATGGTTTGTTTTGCGTAGACGGTGAAAAACATGTTGCCAATATTGTACTCAATGTGTGCGGCAACATAATCGATTCGTCTGCTTGCTACCACCACCACGAAATTCGTTAGTCATGAACACGTCGACAACAGGCACAACCTTTGCAGCACTCCCGACGCTAATGATATGCTTGACCCACGGCTCCCAGTTCAACACGACGAGCTCAGATATCCCTCGAGTAGCTTCGTCAATAGCACCCGGCAGGGCCGTCGTCCCCACAGGAGCAACCGCCCCTTGTCGAGCGTAAGCCAACAGCGCGCGCTTGAAAGACTGGCGCGTCAGATGGACCGGAAGTAGGAAGGGTGGCGGTGGAAGAGCGACGCCTTCATCTGCAGCTCGGGCGTTGGCGGTGGTGATCGCTTCCTCAAACTCGCTGACCTTCCTCCAGCCGAAGATCAGCGGGGGCTCGTCGTCCCCACGGCTCGCCTCCTTCATGACGGCGTCTTACAAGTGCATTTCGTTTTTGCGGTGCAGGACGTCCTTGAGAAGCACCATGCCTGGTAAGGAGTACCAGGAGGTTTTGTCTTCTTGGTGCTGTTGCGTTTAGCACCAACCTTCTTCGCAGTGCTGTCCTTCTTCGGGCCGTGGTCTTCTTGCGTGTCATCGGTCTTTCCTTTTCAGCAAAGACGGGAGGAATTTGACACAGAAAGCAGTAATGTTAGCAAGCCCAGCTACATCAACCGTTCCGCCACTACAACGACACTGTAGGTGGCAACTGTACGAAGCGAGCATGTAGATTTGTAGTCGAGCTGTAGTTAGTGAACGTTGCGCGCGGCAGAATTGTGAGATTTAACGTATAAGGTGATACTTTTCGTATGAGCCACACACACACTTCTGCCGAGTTGTAGTGAGTACGTCTGGCGTCTCGATGTGTGGTAGAATCGAATGGTGGTGGCCTCGCCTCGCATTTGCACGGGTTTTACCCGGTCTTCGCCGAAGCTCCTTTTGTAGTGGTTGCTCCATTCATCTTGTTCATCCAACTCGTACAGTTGTAATGGCCGGCTCGCTGGCCACACTAGCTATGGATAGCAAGAAGAACATGCAGGTGACGATGTCAGATACTGACAGGAGCACACAAGTATGGAACAAGATTACCAGGCACATGGGGACAGACATGATGCCGTGGATCGAAAAAATGCAAGACATGGCACACGAGGATGCCGCGGCCGCCAGCCTTTAAGGACGCCGGCACGTAGCGGGGAAGCGCGAGCTTGGACCGCAGGAAATATATGCTAGAACGGACATAAGCAGTCGTTAGGATAACTAAGTGACCTCAATGTACCTCACTGAAAAACGAAACACAGTCGTTCATGCTGGCATTATTATTATATAATAAAACGAATTGAGCGTGCGTTTGGCAAGCGTCCGTGTGTGTGTCACCGCAGGAAGTTCACGTCAGGTTGGGTCCATTTCGCGTGAGCAGCTACATAGCGAATTACTAGGTACGTTGTTGAGTCTGGGGGGTAGAATTGTGGGGGTGATGTGTGTTCACGATGAACTGCAAGTTTTGTTGATTATTGTCGTGGTTTCCAGTACCCATCCGGTTGTATATCCATTCTCCATTTTGTTGTGTAAATGGAGGGCCGGAGTGTAGTGGGTTGACATGCGAATCGGTGGACACGGGGCGTGAAATGGGTTTGAGCTTTGAGCGCATTCCACCATGTTCACTACTTCAACAACACTACACATATCGACGGAGCCGTGATACATACAAAAAATATGTACAAGCGCAGACAACAAAAGACGTTGCTTATGGCCTACCACTTTGATTGGTTCATTTTTAACCAATAGGTGACTTGAAAAGAAAACAAAAAATCCCACACAATTTGTTTTTATTTAGACTTCGGCGTAGTGCTGTCAACATTTCTCCCGAAAAACGTTTTTTTAACTGAAATAACTGAACTTTATTTGAGACGGCAGTTGGTTATTTTAACCTGGTCCAACTAACTATGCTCTCAAAATTTGTCTGACCCGAATAATTATAAGTTGTCGCAATCTGCTGGTTGTCGATCGCAAACTGCTGGCTGCCGTCGTGGCCTGATGAAATGGCAGAGTCCCCAGATGAAGCGACCACTGTCGATCCCGATGGACCGGGCCCAACCCAAATCGTCTACAAGATGGTCGGAGCGCACAAACCCCAGTATTGGCGGATAATTCGGCTGGTCGCGAAGTACAAGCATCGCGATATGGCTCGAAACAAGTTTTGCACAAAGCACGCCCGCTTTTGCATGGTGTCTCGAGTGCGACGAAGAGATATTCTGCCAAGTTGGGAACAGTGACGGCGTGTACATATGGAGCGATATCACTTCCGAGAACTGCAAGCGTATGAAGAGGAAATGGCTAGAGAGGAGAAATCGCAGCGGGGTACAGTGAGGAGGAACCATACTAAAACTAAAATACTGGAGGAGGCATACTAAAACTAAGACACCAGTTGGACGGGAGTTGGGGACCAGGTCAGTTTAGTTATTCTAGCCCATCGTAGTTGATCGAGTTTCTGACCAGTTCGCCCAACGTTGACAGCACTATACGGGAGTGCCTATAGAACAAAAACATAAGTCGCGTTCTTCAGGGACGCCTAAATCGTCAAGGGCGTCGTTAGAGCAAAGGTGGTGCGAAGGCCCGTCACAGACGGCGCAAGCACGAACTGTTGCGGGCCTTGGGCACCCGCTCAAGCGGCACCCCATGCTGGAAGGAGCCAAAATGAAATACGCGGCACTCCATTCATTCCAAAGTTTGATTTGATTGGCTAAATTAGTTTTTATACTGAACTGCGGGGAGGCTTTGACAAGAGTGGTACAGGCCATATACACCGTACAGGCCATATCTTCCGTCGATATGTGTACTTCAACATTCTGTTGTGTACACAATATGTGTGATTTGACACCAGTGTCTCGCACTCAATTCTTATTCATGTTGCCCGAATGTTGACCCAGTTGACGACAAATAATCCTCGTTGGGCTTCCCGATAGCTAGCTTCGCTACCTACATGTATTATTAATAATACCTCCCTCAATCCCGTCATCCATATTATACACTTTATAAGCCTGACTCGACTTCCATTCCGATATTTGCAAAGCTCCAGCACACTACAAGAGTAAACCATGACCAACTCAACGAGGTCCCGCAAACCTACCCAGTGCAGCGAGCCTGGTTGCAACAAGAGGGCGCAAACTGGCCGACTTTGCAAGGGTCACGGAGGAGGCATGCGCTGCCGAGTCCCAAGCTGCGGAAAGCTCGCTCAGACTCGAGGTTTGTGCGTGAGGCATGGCGGTGGTCGACGGTGTTCAGTGGAAGGGTGCGAGAAGTTTTCACAATATCGAGGATTATGCCTCGTTCACGGCGGTGGTCGACGTTGCAGCGTGGCGAACTGCCAAAAGTTCAGGCAGATAAAAGATTTGTGCAAGGCGCACGCCAAGTTGGGAATGACAGCGAAGTCGCAAGACCAAGAGTGTGGCGTGTCAAAGTTCTTCAGTAACATGACGAGCGTGATTGAAACGGCACGTGCACCACCACGCAACGAGCCACCAATGGTACCGCCAAACTGTGCCGCATACTCACCTACGTCAACGATCGCAACTAGTTTTGCTCCGCTAGATTTCGACCTCATCGTGAAGCCGCCCGTTCGTTGTGCACTGGAATCGCACGCAAAACCCTTGAGTTTTGGGGTGGCACACCAATGGGAAATGTACACACGACAGCGAAGGCCGCTGTCCCCGTTGTTCTCTCGAGCGGGTGAATACCCAGCGAGTCCATGGGCGTGTGCTGGCGAAGTCTTAAGCTCCAAGAGACTACCATTTCGTTAGTTGAAAGTTGTGGCAGGTACAAACCAAGTCTGCTAAACCGTACACCATAAGGCTTACCTGTACTTCGAAGTATAATATAGGCAGATGTCCGCTAAAAACACGAAAATCGGAGGTGTCGAAGTCTACAAAAGCCAAGCGAATGACTGAGCACACAACTGGCCTTTACCGAGTTACATTGAGTCTCTATCGGCTGGTATTATTACTTGTTATTTACATGTTTTGATTTCATAATTTGAAAGCTGCGTCCATTCGCGACCCACTGGTATCGCCTGACAAGCAACAGCGCGCGCTTGAAATACTCGGGTGCCAGGTGGACCGGAAGTGGGAAGGGTGACGGCGGAAGAGCGACGCCTTCATCTGCGGCTAGGGCGTTGGCGGTGGTAATCGCTTCCTCGAACTCGCTGACCTTCCTCCAGCCGAAGATCAGCGGGGGCTCGTCGTCCCCACGGCCATGATGGCGTCGTACAAGTGCATTTAGTCGTTGCGGCGTAGGACGTCCTTGAGAAGCACCATGCCTGGTAAGGAGTATCAGGAGGTTTTGTCTTCTTGGCGCTGTTGCGCTTAGCACCGACCTTGTTCGGGCTGTCCGTGTTGGGAGTCTTCTTGCGTGGCAATGACGGGAGAAAATGTTACAATCTGTAAGTTGATCGAGGAGCACCTGTAACGAACGCTACGACGACATTCGGAAGGTGCATGCTGACACAGTTACCTATGGGTGGGGAAGTTCACGAGTTCGTAGTTTCACAATTTCTAGTCAACTTTCTTTTTATTGACCATGTATGATCTTAATCATGGAGGCCACACAGGTTTCCCTCCAAGAGCAGTCGAGGTTGAGCTCATTTGAAGAGTACGAATCGTGCAAGTCAAAACTAGTAGCGAGGTAGTATTCATTGAGTAGAAGCGTAGTTGCAGGATCAAGGAGCTCCACTTGTTGAGCTTCACAGCAGATTCTACGAGCGCAGCTTGAGGAAGGTGCGCTTCAGAACGCGAGCCTGTGCATGATAACAACATCAAGGATGCAATCAACAAAGTTAACGACAGAATGATAGAACCACTACATGCAGTCACAAGACGCACCTCGTAGCTGATGGTGTGCTGAATCGCATCGTTCCCCGTCATGCCGGCGGTCCGTTGGTCGGCTGCAGTAGTAGTGAAGATGTCCTTGCCGTGCTGGTCCGCGCAATCGAGGAACTCGAGGATATCGTCCATGGTCGAGTCGCGGATAGTGGTCATGTGCTTGGCTAGCGTGAGCGCCAGACCAAGGAAGCAGCGCTTGGCGTAGTACCACGTGTCTGGGCCGAGTTTGCGATGGTACGGCTCCATGCTCTTCATGACGCGGCAAATGCCAAAGTCGTAGTTGTTCTTGGAGCAGTAGAGCGTGCCAATGACGAGGTTGACGATACAGAGGTGGAAGAGCCGCTTGTCCGGGTCGCGACTCGATTCCTCTTCCTCTTCTCGCTCGATGGAGCGCAGCAACTCCTCGGCCTTTTCATTGTCCGTGTTCATCACATAGCAGACGCAAAGATTGGCCAGGATGATGGCCTGCACATCGAGCAGGTTGTCTTGATGCTTCTTGACGAACGGCTCGTAGTACTGGATGGCCTGCTCGTATTTATTCCCCTGCAAGAAGAAGACGTGCGCCACGTTCAGCTTCCAGGCTTCGTGCTCCGAGCAGAACTCGGCCGTCTGTCTGAAAATCTTCTCCACTTGCGTGTAATTACCACGCTCCCAGTAGATGTTGGCCTGTGCCATGAGCACGGGCATGAAGTCTTCCAGCGCGTCGTCATAGGCCTTCAAGGACGTCTTGATGTCCTCGTTGGACTGTGCGAGGCGCGCGTCTTGGATCTTCTTGGTCAATTTGCGCAGCCCTTCGACATGCTTGGTGGCCAGCTCGTCGTACTTGCGATAGGCATCCTCAGGCGACGTTTGCAGCGTCACGGTGGCGTCCATGAAGTCGTAGAAGTCCTTCGAGAGCAGTTGGAACGTCAGATGCGCGTTCTCCGCCAACACGTCAGCCATGAGGTCGTGGAAGCCGTGCTTCGTGTACAGAATGAGCAAGTTAGAGAAGGTCTCCACGGGGAAGGGCGGGTTCTGCAGGAGGAAGTTGAGCTTCTTGAAGCCGCCGTTCGGGTCCACCTCCATATTCATGAGCCCGAAGTTGTGCAGTGACACGGGGTCCAGCTCTTCTTCCTGTCGAGGCGGCATGTCCAGCAGCGCGTCTCGAGCGCCCTTGTAGTTCTTCATTTCGTACTCGATCGCTGCTTTGAGGTTGAACGCTTCAACCAGGGCAGTCTCCCGCAGGACCGTCGAGTTGCGCACAGATTTGACGTCGACGTTCTGCTCGCTCTTGCTCCCCACGCTCAGCTCTGGGTGGTCTCGCACGCCCTTCTCAATGATCTCGGCGATCTGCCTCATGGCGTTGCCGTACTGCTTCATCTTGAAGAAGCACAGCGCGATGTTGTACGACAGGTCCGGTTGGTAGCCCAGAATGTTGAGCGCGTCTGCAAACTTGGCACGCGCAGCCTCGTAGCGGCCTTCCTTGTACTCAATGGCCCCGTCAAACACAATCGTCGTGGGGTCATCAGGGAGACACTCCTCTAGCACGGAGCGCGTGGCCTTGATATCGTTCTGCTCGTAGTACGAGGCTGCTCTCAGCAAGTGCACGCGTTGTGCGAACTGCTCGCTTTCGAGCTGACTAGCTCGTCTCGAAGCTGCGTCGTACTGGCCGGACTTGTACAGTGACTGAGCCAGGTAGAGCTGGTACTCGTCCACCTCGGGGTAGTTGGCACACAGCTGCTCGTACATCCCGACGGCCTGATGGAAGAGCTGCATGTGGTAGTAACAGTAGCCCAGTAACGAGAGCGCCGCGCGACTGTGCGGGTGGTTTTCCAGCTCGATCTGAAGAATCCGAACCGCTTCCTCGTACTTTTGGTCGCGGATGAACCCGTAGATCGTCGACGTGTAGCTGCTGCCAGCACCATCTTGCGTCTGGAACATTGACGAGGAAGTGTCTGGGTCTCGCCTTTGAAGCTCAGTTCTAACGGTAGGTGGTTGTCGCCCTCCGATCTACACTCGAGGAATGGACGACCGTTCCGAACCGACACTAGGATTTCAGGGCTTGTGGTGAGACTTCCCGACGGAGAATTTGTTGTCCAGATCTACTTGTTGTCTGTTTAGCTGCAGCATCAAAAGCATCACCTAAACGATATTAGTGCTGGTCGAGTACATACTAACTTATTACTTCGAAGTGCATAGTAAAACCTATCGAGATAACTTCTTGGTCGTTTAACTTGTGATCATGTCACACAAATTCTCCACCAACTCGCGCTGGGGCAAAATGCCAGCTTGTCTGCCGAACTTGGTGTTGTCCCGCCTGTCCAAATCACTCTTAATTAACTCACGCCCCAATGTCCCACCAGGCTGAGCTGGCAACCTTCTCCAGGCAACTCGACACCGCAGACGATAGAAATGGATATGATTTAGATCTATTTCCTTCTCTTAGTTTTCCACTTGAACCAAAACAAACGAGACCACCGGAAAAGATTGGGATCACCAAGCGCGATCCGTGATGTACTCCAGCAGCGCGGTGACGTAGTAACAACCATGAAATCTCTTCCGTAGGTTCCTCGGACAGGTCTTCAAATTCGGCTAAAACCTATTCTCCAGTCTTTCCACCTCTCCATCCATGCCTCGTGGTCACTCACCTTCTCCGGGCGTTCCTGACTGTGCAGAACCACCCTGCGACAACGAAATCTCCTTTTGACTGTCCGCGTCCAAATCCACGCATAATAGTTGCGTCCATCGCCAATAACAGAAAAATACGCGCAACAATCTTGCCGAGGTCGCCAATGTTGAGGACTCTCTGCATCAGCATTTCTTGAAAATGCGGTAGAAGGTACTTCTCCAACGACGTCAACGTCTGCTGATCGATCTCCCGTTCAAGCTTGCGGCACCGAATGTCAGCACTGGTTCAGATGGTGATATGACTGTCATTCAGAAAGGAAACGTAGCCATAAAATCAGGCTGATTTAGTCAGCGTCGAGGGCGCAGAAACTTGAATATGTTCGCAGTCCGAGGCGACAAAAAAGAGCTGCGATGCCCCACATGGTGCGCTCATCGTAGCTCGTGTCTTCACAAATATGCCGGCCGAAAAGCAATTTAGACGCTGCAAGTTCCGAGACCGCATTCTGCTGAACTGGCACTGCGGTGTTAACGTCGCTGTAGGTTTTCCAGAGCAGCCAACCCATCGGAATCTTCTCTTACTCGTACTCGTTCGCCCGCGACGTTGAACTGGTTATTTTCATGCGCATGCATGAAAATAGCTTTTGAGACTAGGAAGCAAAGATGAAACCAACGCAAGGCGTAAGAGCAGTCGTAGCGTTAGTTTCAGACTTTCCTCTTTGAGCATAAGTCTTCTTGCTTCACGCCTTAGCTGCCTTCAGCACTCCGGAACATGGTTCGTCTCGCTGCTCGCGCTTACCTCCATCTCACACCTGAACGGGTGGGTTCGGGTTTCGATCATCCCTTATCGTTCGGGTAGGGCAAGACGACGTGACCTTTCGCAGCCTTGAAGGG
>KV725133.1:1911-16057 GCA_000500205.2 Phytophthora lateralis
GTCCCAGATGAAAGTTGGAAGTCGGATACGTCCGAAGATCTGGACGACACGACATCTGACATGGCGCCAGCAGATCTCATAGAAACGATGCATTTTATTCGAGAAATGGAGCAAAAGGAACAAGGTCGTTCCGTCTCTTGAGTGACCCCGCAGGCTAAGCCCTTGCAAGAAGAGGCGGTGATCGAAGATAAAACGAGTCAATCTGGAGGGATCTCTAACAGGTCCACTTCTGTCACGAACCCATGTGTCGACGATAATGACAAACCCACTTCTATGACAGTCAAAACCCTGACACAGACCTGGCAGCGTGAAAGCAATCTCTATCCAACCAAAGCAGCAGAGCCTAAGACGAGGAATTTGCTTACAAAGGCGTTAGCGCGTTCAAAGGGAAGCGAATTAGCAACAAAAGCCGCGACAAAGCATGGTCAGATTGAGACTCTTCAACTGCCTCATCCAAATCCCCGACATATCAGCATAAGAAGATGAAGCAAGGGCGCATGCAGACTTCGGCACAACCACAGAAGCTGTCCGTTATTACTCTTCCTGATAAAAGCGTACCTTCACTCTCTCGAGTACTGGAGTGGGCCTCCAATACTGGTGATAGACACCACCATGCCGAAATTTTGACGAACTACCCTGATATCATGGTGGATGACTTCATGGGTGTACATGCTGCACGTAGTCAACGTGAGTTCGTCCGTAACCAGGACTTCGATCACAACTTCGTCATTCCCAACCATCTTGTTACCAAGTTGGATGCGGCTGTGGAGGAGGAAAAGAAGAAACGGCCCAAATCCAGGTACTTCGGCAATTCGGTATCGGACCACCCTGAAGGAACTACGGAGGAAATCACTGCTTTCTTCTCTGGAGGATCGCCAAAGTTTACAAGGTTGGTCACCCACATTATGTTGCGCTCAATGTCGTTCTCTAATGGTGCTTGATGTGTTGCTCTAACATTGGGTTGCTTACTATGTTGCATTTATCATATCAGTGATGCTGTATACAGATCCGTAAGCAGTGTGCTGAGTGGGTGGCAGATATGGAATGGCTTCAGGCTACCAACTGGGAAAATATCTCGGCAACTCCAGAACTGTTTGATGAAGAAACGGGCTCTGATGAACTATCGCCTGACAGTGTGGAGGCTAAACCCCAGAAGCTGGCAGCGGATGCAGCTATAGTTTTCGACGGAGATATCGACGGTGTCAAGCTAAATAGCTTCATTTTCCAGTTTGAGTCCTATTTTACTTTCAAAGGATATGACGTTTAGATCGACGGGGTGGTGGTCGGTCGTGAGCTGAGGCAGTGCGATCGCAAGAGCACCATCACGTGGTACGAGACGTATATGCAGCGTCCCAGCATGTCGAAGACGTCGAACAATTAGAAATACCCCCTCGAAAAGAACTTCAAAGAGCCAAACTTTCAGCAGAAGATGAGAACGACACTGCTCAATATCAAGCAACGTGGCAACAACCATACAATGTTCCAGGAGCAGTTACGTTTCGTTTTTCTCGAACTGACCTTCGCCAAGGAGATCTTTCTGAAAGGTCCGAGCAGCGCCAACTTGGGCAAGCGAATGCTTCGAAAGAACCCAACTACACTCGAGGCGGCAATTGCTGAAGGTTTCGCAGAAGCAGCTCTCGAGGAGGAAATCAAAGCTCCCACCACCGACACGCCGAAACCAACCCGTGATCAGGACTAGCGTGGGCGTAAGGTCCGTAAATCAGGATCATCCAGTATGCAGAATTCACCAAAGCGCTAGTGCTCCAAGCTGAATATACACCACCTCCCTTTGGAGAGAAAGCTTGTTCTGTTGTATGGGCTAGGGACTAAACCCACTTGATTACCCAGCATCAAGGAGTTCTACTCGTTTAAAGGTGACAAAGATTGGGTGTCCATCACGAGTTTATCGATGAAGGCGTCATGCTTCGCCTTGTAATCCACAGCATCCGTCGGCGACCAGCACGAATAATTGGCTCTTTGTCCGACGCTCCTCGATGGGGTCCGTCTTGAATCTATTTTTCGTCCAACGAGTGGTGAAGGAAGCGTTAACGTGGCGAATTGGATCGGGATGCTAGCCCGTGATCGAATGCTTAACGGCCTGATTGTCGACTTCTGCATTCGCTGCATTTGCAACACACTTGGTGATTGTTATGCTCTGGATTCATTTGCATCATCAATGGGTGCCCCAACACACCAGACACCCGGATTGCGAGCTTCCATTATGTGGTGCTGTTTGTTCACTTGAGCGATATTCATTGGGGCATCGCCATTGTAAGTCATGCGTATCAGCATGAAAGCCCCTGTGTCACGCTATTATACTATGAGCCGCTGTGCGGTACTGCTTATCGATCTACAATGGAAAACATCAACCAGCAGACTGTGGTAACCTTTTTACGTGACTGGCATGATGAGTCTATGCCAATGACGGAGAAACCTATTGAATACGTAGGCGTCTGGATAAACAGCCCAAGACAACCCGATGGAACGTCGTGCGGCGTCCTATGTATCGCCCAGGCATATGACATGCTGAAGGCCAATTTCCGTTTGCCAGAGTTACTATCACCCACGACGATGTCGCCATCATGCGGCTACGTATATTGTGGATGATTCGGATGCAACCGGAACTATATACAAGACAGAATCACACCATGAAAAAAACAAAACGTTGGGGTCTTGCGTTCAGCTATCCAGCCAAGTCCTTCACCCCTACCACCTAAGCGGAGGTAACATCAGACACGTCAGCCGGTAAATCAATTGTGGTTCTATAAGTGCTTGCACTTGGTCGGCACTTCGAGACCCACTCACAGAAAGCCATTTGCTACAAAACAAAACAGAGTAATGGGTGATTCGAAACCAGTCGTGTTGAGTAGCGACATGCATCCATACCCGCACAGCCCAAAGTGAGACTATTTTTGAACTTGAAGTGGTTAGACTATTTGTGAATTCCACAATTGTGTATAAACAATAAATAGTCTAACCTCTGAGAGCTTAGACTATTTATGAACATAGACTAATTACCGTAGGCACTGTATCGGCAAGGATTACCAGCGGTATGAGGTCTACAACGCACGTCTTTGCAAGGAGCTTTTGCGGTCTCGGCTGCAGCATATCGAGTGTATGGAAGAGAAGCTGGATAGACTGTCGAAGTATTCGCTAAAACTTCTGAACGCGCCTTACGAGCTTACCGTGATGCCCTCTCGCGAGAAAGAAGACATCACGCGCCTAGCTGCTGCTGTCGGGGACCCGCTTATGACACGAACTACATCATGTCCTATGTTGTAGTACTTGAAGAATGCTGCAAGATTCTCTTGGACAAGAACTAGCTTAATTCATCCAGCATTTTACTTAGCGCGACTGCGAGGAGTATTTTTGGCTGAACGCACCCATAGTACTCAAAGTTATACAGCATCTTTATTCTATGTCTTAATTGTTGCACGCAGTTCTGTATCGGTTGCTTCTACAGCTCTCGCTAGAGGGCAGATTGTCATCTCGGCGGGTCGTGCAGGTGGTAGGTGTCGATCCAGCACCAAGGTGATCGGGGCCCAAGAAGCCCGTGTGTGAAGTGGTTATACGCACACTTGCTTGACGAATTTTATCGCCTCCGAAAGCTGGGAGTGAAATTCGAGCCGCCGCTTTTGTTACAGTTAGCAAAGCAGATTTTGCGCGACAGCACAGAAGATTACAATGCACGAAGCGTCGATGCCAAGGGGGCACTCATCATCGCCAACATTACCTCGAGATGGGTTCAAACCTTTATGGAGCCCACTAAATCGTACTCAGGACGCAGTCGGGCAAAAAGCAACTGAGTGAAGCCAAGATCTTGCACATCGAAAAGTCTGTAGCTTTCCATCTTAGTGAACTGCGACGAGGGTTTGCAGACGGATCGCTGGATGAATATACAGTTGAAAATATGGACGAAACGCATTTTGTGGTGGATTTTGATAATGGTAAAACATTGGGATTCTCGGGTGAGAAGTAGATTGAGTACGCCGATGTTGTGTCCGGCGGTGAAGGGATGACGATGGTTGTACGACTTTCTGGTGGAGCAAGCGCGCAAATCCCCTCCCCCCGATGATGATATTCATGAAGGCTGAGGGGAATCATCCAATTCGCGGCGTAAAAGATAATGTTCCAGGAGTGTGTTACCGTACCAGCGGGAAAGGATGGATGACACAATAACGTTTTCGAGAATATCTCAATGAGAAAAGGCAATGAGGGCAGACGCACGTGGACGCAAGACGACTGGTTTCCTGGACAACTGCTCTGGACATCTGGAGACCAATGAGTGTCGTGAAGAACTTGACGCTATTAATTCCGACTTAAAATTCTTCCCGCCGAACCCAACAGATCTGTGTCAGCCAGCAGACTCATTCATTATCGCAAAAATCAAAGATGCTTGGAAGGTAAAGTGGAATGAAAAAAATATGGCTCTGATAAACGACGGTCGCTGGCAAAATACTGCACGAAAGGACGGTTCGTGGTCTGGCAAACTTCAAAATTCCGGAGAAATATTTTTCTGGAGCTGACAGCTGAGGCAGTACGAGCAGTGAATCACCAGAAAGATAAAAACGGAATGTCGTACGCCCTCAAGGCCATGCTTCGGTGTGGACTATCGCTTGGACTCGATGGGACGTGGTCTGAGAAGCAACTATACCCACACCTGCAAGAGATCATCCAGAAACATCGAGTGCACTTTGCCGGTGAGCCGTGGACTCAAATCCTGCATACATGGCCAAGAACAGACTCTAGCGGTACATTTTTACGATTTTATATAGTGTTTGATACGTTGCAATGTCAATATCAATTTGGTTCAGTTGTTTGTGCTGCACCGTTCCAAGTGAGGTGGCGCGGGTTCGATTCCACCCGTGAAAATGTTTATTTTTGGCATTCTTCAAAATTAGTCTTTGACAATAAATAGTCTAGGTTAGACTATTTAGTGTGAACAAACTGAAAAACAGTTCACATAAAATAGTCTCAGTTAGACTAATTACCGTAGGCACTGTAGTGGGTGATGTGGACGGCGGCAGGCGCTCAACTCCAGCGGCGGGGGGTTGTCTTCCGATGTCTTCTTTGTCTTGGATCATTCTCGTCCTCCCCAGTGAACAACCTTTTTGGATGTGATGGCTCTCCCTCATTGTGATTTTTGCCGAAGCATCTCAAAGCGCCTCGGTAACTTTGACACTAACCGTAATTAATCTAAAATATATTACGCTTGGCGCTCCACTTCGCTTCGTATGTTGCTTAGTTGTGGTTCTTGTTGTGGTGCGGTAGCCTGATGCGTTGCAGCAAGAGCTGTTGTGTTGTCCAAATTATGTTACAGTAACGCCGTTCGACCGCTTGTACGCGCGAGGGCGACGCCCGCCGTTTTCAGTATGCTTGTGTCTTCATTTGCCGATTGCGTAGTGAGATCGAGATAACTGAGTCTAAAGGTGCTCGCATTTCCGTCCAACTAAAGTGCCCCGGTGTGCTGTCCACCAATTTGATGTCGGATATGACATTTGCTCTATTCTTATTGGCTAATTTGACGTGTCGGATACACCAAGTTGCTGGATATGACATTTGCGATACGGTACCTATAACTCGGAGGGAGGTCGAATTATATCTACTGAGTCAGTACATACTACTGTAAGTTCAGAAAATGTACTTAACGAAAATGAGCTGTGCGTTAATTGCATTGGCCCTTGGTGCGTGGACTTCGCCTGGTTGGAGGCTCCGATTTGGAGCATTCACAACCATCCGGGACGACGTCTCCCTCCTTGTAGCCTTGTACAACCAAACGAAATCGATAGTGTCTGTGACGGGGCACACAACAGCTTGCACAGAGGAACTGCTACAGAGTGAAGGCTCTCGGTGAACAACTATTATAGTTCACGGTTCCCGGCCTATGGGAACCGTTTCCGACTTAGACGGTAGGTTAAAGACTGAATATATTTTATTGGTGAGCAAAGCTTGAATCATAGAAACTCTAACTCAACTCTAGCAAAAGCTAAAGAAGCGACCTATGGTTGGCTCACAGCCAACCGATACCCCGTATCATGGACACTAAAGGGGAACATCCCGTCATTCTTTTTGTAACTTGGGTACACGTCGGAGTACCCTGTTATAAAATCGAGCTCTAATTGTACCATTAGCTGCCAGGACAGGTTACGAGCGGGCAGCCACATATCGCAAGTTCAAGTTGGTCGCCTAACACCAACACACAAGGAGCAGGCGTACTCGGCTGATGGTGCACTGTATCTCGTGAAACCCTAAGCTGAATGCCAGGCGAACGGCAGATCTCGAGTCCACATATACCGTTCCTGCGGTTCGAGGTCATTGAGTGGTTGTCAACGAACAACACGCAGGCCAATGCAAGTAGCGAACGAAAATTGTTTGCTTATGCCTGCCAAAGTAATTCAATTCTCAATTTTCCGGCAGAAGCAACAACAACCAACGCACTTTGTCGAACGTCGAAGGCAATCACCTGCCCGAGTACTTCAGTGGCTGTTTCCTAAGTGCTACCAACCAATACAGTCATATCCTACTGCAACACCACGTCAGCTCCCCGTTTCCTGTTCAATATAGATGGTAGAACTTGAGCCGTTAAACCCAGCGCTTAGAGTAGACTTCTCGACGTCGTAAATCTGACCGTCGCCTCCTCTTTGTGCCCTCCTTCCACTGCAAAAACCTCCCTATCTGCGAGGAACTTGTTCCGTCGTATTGCGGCGCACGGAGCGATTTCTAATCGAAAGCTGTTATTGGGAAATTCTATGGAGATCTTGTTAGGGAGATCGAGATCTGACTCACTCTCCCCAAACATCCGAATCCAAATTTAAATCCGATTTGAGAATATATTTTGGGGCGGTCGAAAATAAACTCAAACCTCCCGCAAAATGCATTTGACTTTAAAGAGACGAGAAAGTTGCTGCCGACTGAAGGGGTCTTAAAAATGCCCGGGAGCGATGTCACCTATTGTATTGTTAGTTCTACTAAAATGTCCAAGCCGGCCGATTCTACCGGTCGAGCACAGACACCACCTGTCTAATGTCACACTTTATTTTATTACATCGTTTTTCCTCGAAACCTGAGAGCAGGGATCTATACAACGGCATTGAGATGGAGACGGAAGCCATTGGCAATCCAAGCCCTAGGTGGCTCTCAAGGCCGCCAGATCGGTCATTGACTCTGCTCCGACGCACAAGAGTTTTTCCGTCTTCACAACGGGCTCGCACACCGGTTCGACACTCTCCTACCGCAGAGCAACCTAACCTTAGTGGTTCGGCCAATCATTAAAACGACAATCGTCCGGCAATATTCATCCGGTGTAACACTCTAAGACATTATTCCGAGTGGGATCTCATTTGCAGAGATCATCACCTCGTTGTTTGAGCAGCTTCATGCACAGTTCAAAGAGCGAGCCGTCAAGACAGATGATGTGTGGTCAATGGAGCCTGTTAACTTCGAGCACTGACCTAAACTGATGTAGTTCCGCTTCAATCGCCATTTGATTGAAGCCACGAAGTCAGGCGAAGCATAGAACCCATGGACGATGATCCTGACGCTAAACCGTTCACCTCCTGGTCTATGCGTATGGTCTCTCCATCACAAAGCCCAAGATGAGGGGTTCTGCATCCAATCATGTCAAACGGACAGATCGGGCGCGGCCGCCGAGGGCACACTGCAAGACGTGGTTACCCAACTACAACAGCAATGGGGGAGCACGTCGCAAGGGGCTGCTATCGTATGGCGTATGTGGATAACCACGTTTCACGAAATATGAATCGCGCTACATTACAGATTTAATTTCTCAGCCGCCACCAGCGTATGTTGCTTCTCTGCTCAACGCGGTGGACTCGCGTCTCGAACAACACCTGGCAAGCCTCAATCGGTTCGGTACGACTAGCTCTCGACTGTGTACCAGCATCGATCGCTAATAACACGCAACTCCAGTGTGACTTTGGCGCACTTAACAGGCGCTACACCGCTTAAAACATAATATAGGTTGCTAAGCCGGAAAAAGATCATCGAAGCATTCATCCGTGAAATACTTCCTCCACCTCGCCATGCGGTGATTGTTCCACCTAATGCTATTGCCAATCTCGACGACACTGACCATGCAGAGTAGGTAACCCATTCAAACGACAAAGCGGAGAAGAAGTACCAAATATTTTTCCATTCATAATTAACGCTAAGTTGAAAATCCTAAGTCGTCGTCTTCTTCACAAACGTCACCGTCGTTGCTCCCACGGCCAGGCACCATTCTCTTCTCTTTTGACATCGGTCAAACTGGAATGAAGTGACCCTGTGTCATCCACCCCCAATGATCAAATTCACGTGCCATATTAAATGACTCGGATCTATGAAAAGTTACTACGACGAACAGTGTGAGATCCCACCCGCTAGCCTTGTTGTAGTGGCGCTGGAGCTGTATTGTCATGTACCCGAACATGGATTTAATAGGATTTGAAGAACGGGCATTAGGCGGGCAAGAAAATGGGGACGGCACCAACGCAGCAGCGATCTCGGGGTGATGATGAATTGTAGCTCCATCAAACCCCCAGACCGAGTTCGGTCCAGGATATTGCCGAACAATTCCGCAGTCATAGTACACGAACTCTCGACAGCACCCAACAAACTTCACACGCATGGTGCAACGTTCGAGGACCTTCCACGTGAGCCCGAAGCCGTGAATAATTCGCCGGACAGAAGGTTTGGAGATTGGAATTAGATGTGTTTGCTTAAAGGCCGCCTGGGCTTCATCAATATGCGCGAGGGGGGTTGCTCTGATAGTATTCAAACAGCCACTTTCTCTGGGAGCCTGTAAACGTCGTGCCGGATGACGACTTCGAACGCTGGAATCTTCCGGTGTCTTCGTACTTGTTGATCCAGTTTCCAAAGGTTTCCACACTCTTACAACAGCGAGCTGTCGGCGAGAGTAGCCGAGGTTGTAGTATCTGTACTAGCAGTGGAAGGTAGTGTTACGGTTGGAGTGCTGCTTGATTGCCACCGCCTCCGTCGTGTTCTCTGCAACGAATTTTACTCAATAAGCCATTTGTCGAGACGTTTGGCTAGCCTCTCCAATCTGAAATGTTTTGACGGAATTGACAATACTTATCGCTATTGACAGCACTGTTTGGTTGGCCTCAAAGGTTAATATTCCAGTATTATATCACCGCATTATTCAGTATGGCTACGTCTAGTCAGTCAATGGAGATGGAATTCCTTCGTTAGATGCCACTCCGAGATGACCATCTTGATCAAATCGTGGACACAGGTCTGCCGTTGGGTCGCCTAAATACGCCGGTACAGGGGTGGATCTGGTTTTATTTGCGAACAATTTGTTGAGCTTCCTTCCAGAAAAATACAGTTTAGTTGAGGGCGGAGTATCGGTCACATTGTAAATGTAGTGGAATGTCGCGATCGATGCCCACACTGACGTTGGCGATGCATGTCTCCCACCAGCGTAACAACTTTTTAAAAACGGTCAGTAGATCACCATTTGACGATGCAAACCAGAACTTGCATTTGGAATGGATGGCTTTGACTGGCGATGTGTCTCCTTATCCGAAACGAAGGTACTGCGAGGTCCAAAACCGGACTAACTTGCATTATACTTCACCCAATGCAGATCCAAATAGTATGCCAGTTCCAAGTTTGAAGACCTAATCGATGTGCATCTTGAAGTGGCGTCTTTTTCAGTAGGTGAGGTCACCGCTGCGTTATATAATTCCATGATTTGGTCTGTCTCCCCAGAGTTCTCCTACATGTCGTGTCCAGGAGCTGAATTTTCGATCCGGACTTGCCCTAAAAAAGGATCCCGTTTCGTCAGCACATCACAATTCATGTGTCAGCGACAAAGGATCGTCGGAACTGCAGGAGAAACAAAATGTCGATCACGTTCATGCAAGCCTGGTCAAGATCTGCCAAGAGAGTTGAAGGGCAGGGAACATGATAACCAGCCATCATGCCGTTCAATTGCTGCAGAGGTCACGCGAAGTCTTTTTCTTTCTCATCTCCAAGACAGCACTGAGTAATCAGGAGTATCATGTTCGTCATAACAATGATATTCAGCTAGGAAAGGTCGTACTCGTTGGGCTTGTATGTACAATCCACTATCAAAACTTCCGAGTTCCAAATGTAAACTTGGTAATGTCGGGGTGAGACCAAAACTGGTAGCGCAATCTTGAATTTTCACTTTTGATTTCGACTCTGTAGAAAAAGTCGTGTTCCCTCATTTTTGTTTAGAAGTCGCTCAATCGGAGTGTCGCCTGCCAATTTTTGTCGCTGTTCAAAATCTTTCCGATTGGATATGTCTTTCGTCGTGATTGTAGTGTTCGGAGCGGTACCCTAAGCGTGACCACCACAATTTCAGGAGATACACCAACCGTGGTTTGCGACACTATCAAATCCGAATTGGAAAGATTTCCAGACTTCATCTGTTGTATATCGCGTCGCCGGTGACCTGGATGAGCACTTGCGTCTTGAGAGGGTGCGTGGTTGTGGTGCTGCGAGCCATCCAAAGCGACAACCATCCAGTTGCCAGAACAAACCTCAGGATATCCGGCTTCTAGTCGAATTGTCGTATCACAGCCAATTATGCCGGTAGTGCGCTGCGTGCGAACTCTTATCCTCGTCACGAAGGGCGCGGTTGTTCATTTGTCGCACTTGAAGCCGCGCTGCCAAATATGCTATGAGGTTTTGTTATTGTTATGGGCCTTCGTCACGTCGATTATCTGCGTGGGGTTCCAGTTGTGTAGGGCTGTTTCGGCTTCGTTGTAGCAGGAATAGACTTTTTGAGGCAACGGGGATATTGCAATGATGGCTGGAGTTAATGAAGCTGTTGTAACTGGTTCCATTTTGGACAATGGTGCAGAGTATGTGCCTTCACTAATTCGCTACCAGAAAGGTTCTGTACTGATTTAAAACAACGTCAGCCTGCAGGAAGTCCCTGGGGTATTTAAAGTAACTCGAAATTTGGGGTTTATATTTATTTGTGCAGAATGAAGTGGAATAGATGTCACGAAGCTCCTATATTATTTTAAGACTCGTTCAGCTGCAGGAAGTGCCCACGTTATTTTAATTAATTTGAGCGTTGATGTCTATATTTATTGTTTGCATCTTTTTTAATGTTTTTTTCCACATTTCGATTTTTTCATTCATCATTTAAATGTTCATTGCCTGGATGGGTACATCGGTGCTAACATGCTAGACTTGACATTTGTATGCTAAAAAAACCAAAAAGCCGCCGAGCTCATCTTGTTCGTACTGAGCGTACCGTGGACGGCGTCCAGACCCAGGAACACTACATGGACTCGTTGGCTGTATTGGCTGAAGCGCTCAAGGGACCGCCGAATGTTGCTAGCTGTAGCACCATGAACGAGCCGTCCAACCTGGATCAGTATGAAGAGCCGGCTGAGTTAAGGTAGCGTCCGCAATGGCAACACGCCATCTCCGTTCTCTGCTGTCCGTGCCAGAAAGATTGGGGCCAGCTGCGTTTGGAGGGAGGCTCGTGTGTTGGGTTTTGATGCACAGGGTGAGCCCGAGTTGCTCAAGGCCAACTACATTTACGGAATCAACTTCGGTACTAACTGCTCCCTGCCATTCGCGAGGAAGTTCACGAAGTGCTGCCAAAGCATTTCGGTGAAGGCCATGATTTGCACGGAGATGCCTCCTACCGAAGCAAGCCACCTGGAATTCCAGCAGATATCCAGCGAGGACATTCCGCTCGCATGCTTTGAGCACCTTCTGGCGCCCCATCTTTTATCTATGGCGGGTCAGGGCAGCCTGTGAGGAACGGAACAGGACACGAAACGAACAAGCGGGTCCCGGAGATATAGACAGAGCCAAGATCGGAGTTTATCACGGCCGTACGCGGGTCTTTATACTGATTTGAGTCCAACAGGACACGAAGCAGGCCGCGAAGCTTGAGAGTCACTTATTGCGAGCGAGGAAAACTGGAAAATGAATAGAAAGCTCGGCCACCGGGAAGCCTGGGCTGCCAAGGCACCTCAAAGCTCCACGCGTACTGCAAGAGTTCATTGGTTGCTGTAGGTATGGCAGCACTGCCGTCTGCAGTCGCCGTTTTGGCAGCGGGGTCGGCGTTGCGTCGCGACTTGCAAGGCTTCGACTTCCCTCCCGGCGGGATACAACTTGTTCAACAGCACAGTTCAGCGAAGGCCATCTTCAGGAACAGATTAGACAGGGTTGAAGCCTTTCGAAGTTTTAAACGTTTTTTTTAAAATTGAAATCATTAAACGTTTGAACGTTGCTATTTACCGAATACGCTATTGACAGCACTGAACCAAACCCTCGAAGAGGCGGAAAATGCACCGGAAAAATAACGCGATCGACGACACAATATAAGGCGCAACACACAGTGGATATGCAGCTGCACGATCTTGAATGGCGAGAGCGCCGCTCGTATGGGCCCACACTTGTTTTACGCCTGCCTATCGAGGTCTATCGTCGGTTTTGTGCTGTCTTTTGACGGCTCGGTCAAGGCCGAGTAGAACGTCGGGTATGGCAGTTGCTCGTGGATTCGGTGGCGCAATCGATCCCTGACGCGAGTGTCAGCGCGCTGAACGCCGAAGACGTTGACCCTTTGGTTAAACAGGAGAAGCGTCGGCGAAGGATCTCCCCCGCGAAGGATGAAGAGCTGAGGTGGACTAACCTAAAGGCCGTCCTCCGAGGCGAGGAAGCCGATCTAAGCTACAGTGCAGCTAGAGATGCATGGAAGGTGGCCGGTAAGTTCGTGCCATTTTCTTCGATAGTCGGGCGAAGGGTACGTACAAGTATGACGTACAATGGGATTGACCTGTTGTACGGCATTATTATCGCGTTGTGTGTGAGGATTGGTGGAAACACTGATCACGGTCATCTCTCCCCACGCAGGGGAAATACACTTGTATGGCTGTGGTACCGGGAGGGGCGACGTGCTGTATGTCGCGTATCTTTGAAACGGGGCGTTCATACATGGCTACATAATATGCGCACCCTGCTTGCTGGGCGACTCAAGCGCTGCTGCTCCGCCAAGATGATGCTGCATCCATTGGATAGTGCGCGGAGGGGTCGCTGAACAAGAGGCAAAAGTCCCGGTTAGAAAAGAGTAAGTCAAAGTTGTTTGCATGTCCACTCGCCTTGGCCTCGGGACAGCGCTTCTTGGACAGCTCCAACAGACGCAAGTTCCTGTATTCGTCCCACGGGGGCTGCAGCACCGAAATAACAGCATTAGCCACCAAACTGTGGGACGTCAGACAAGCAAGTATTGGCCCTACCACTCTCGCCTGCTTCTGGGCAGTGTGGTGTACATCCTCGGAACGAATCGTCGGTGGGGCAACGAATGTCGAGACGAGACGACGATGTGTCTGGTGGTGCCCACAACGATGATTCAGGAAGTGCTACAGAGTTGACACGACTCGTTGGAAGGCGGTCATCAAGGTATCGGTAGAAACCACCATCGATCCATATTGGACTATTACTAGATCGGACTGTATGCAGACGTCGAACGGCATGTGAAGTCTTGCCCAGAATGCAGCTCGAGCAAAAGTCGACCACATCTAAGAGGTTACTCACCAGGGAATGTCCTGGATGAGAGACCGTTCCAACTGGTCTCAATGGATTTTGTCATACCGCTACCAAAGTCTCGTCGAAGAAATACAGCGTTGTTGCTGTTCCAAAGCTCATGCTCAAGCTATGTCAGTCACCACCGGTCTGAATATTGCGCAAGTTTTCGAGGAATGTGTGTACCGAAGGTTCGGAGCGCCCACACTGATCCGACATGACCGAGATCCTTGGTTCATAAGCGAGGTTTTTGAAGCTTTCGCAAAAATGATGCAGTCTCCTGAGTTATCGGCCGCAAGCCAACGGACAACAGGAACGGTCAGTGAAAACAGTCATGCAGTCGGTGCGAGTGTACGCCACAGACCCGTTACAGCAGGACTGGGACGAGATTGGAGAGCGACTGATTTTCCCCACCAACAACTCTCAAGACGGTACTTGGACGGACACTCTGTTTTACCTGGGACGCTCCGCCCACGCTGCGCGCTATGTCCTCATCGCTCAAACGAGGATTCGGAGGTCAAAATGACGCGTTAGTATGGCGCCGGGAGATGAATCGATAACAAGAAATCGCGTGGAAAATGGCGATGGAATACCAGAGCGTTGGGGG
>KV725135.1:0-46251 GCA_000500205.2 Phytophthora lateralis
ACTGGTTGACTCGCACTGTCCGTCCTCGCGACATTGACGTAAACGCGGTATTGGCGTTCCTGAGCGGAACGCCGAACAGTTGGTCACACGTTGCAGTCATGGACCCCGACTCCATGACCACCGTTGCGCCCGAAGTAAGCGATGGCCCTTCGTGTGCGACGCGTGAGCGCGCAACTTGTGCCGGTCCTGAGCAGCGGCTTCAGGACATGAATGACGTGGTCGAGAAGGGTCTCCCAAGTCCTGATGAGCGGTGGCTCTCGAGTGAAGAAGCGGTTGAGCGTGAGCTCCTGCATGCGAACGAACAGGGGTCCCCGCACGCAGTCGAGCAGGAGCTCCCAAGAGCAGAAGAAGTGGTAGACTGTGGTCTCCCACACGCGGTCGAGCATGGGTTCCCGCGCGCGGTCGAGCGGGAACTCCCATAAGAAGTAGCTGTGGTCGAGACGAGCCTCCCACATGCAGACGCCGATGTTGTGTTCCGGCGTCCCAGCTTTTCCGACGTGATCGAGCGTGGCCTCTCATCGCCTGATGCGGACGACTCTCCGCGTCCAACACGTCGTCGTGGTCGTAGCTGTCCTGATGAGGGATGGCGATAACCACCGCAAGCGCGTTCGTGACGTTGAAGTCGCACACCCTCCGTGTGACGCGGCGAGCATCACACGTCTCCCCGGTCTGTCGTGGAAACACTTCCTCCACGACCTGAAGAGCGGTGAGATCGAGCATGTTTGCATGCTCGTCGCGGAAGATTCCGCGACTGTCGCAGCGGTCGACGCTCGCAGGCGTCCGAAAAAAGCAGAACCCAACAGCGCCCGCGAAGCGCGCTACGTTGCTCAGTCGTTACCGGCTCTCGAGGCGGCCGGCAACCCTGTTGCTCCGCTCGTCCGTGAATTCATTGACATCTTCCTGGATAAAGTCCCCGCTGCTCTCCCCCCTGACCGTGGAGATCGACACGAGATTGACCTTGTGCCCGGCGCGAAGTACTGTGTGACGCGGTAGTTGCCGCTTCCCCGAGACCAAGTCGAAGCGATCGATGCCTTCTTCGAGGGTCGTCGACATGCCGGCCATGTTCGTGAAAGTCTCTCCCCCCATTCCAGCCCGACATTCTGTGTGAATAAGGCTACTGGCGGTTGGCGGATCGTTCACGTTTTCAACAAGCTCAACGATGCCACCATCCCGGCACAGACGCCGATCCTGCGAAGAGACATGGTGCTCGACACCACGTCTGGCAGCACCACATACAGCGCCATCGATTTGATGGATGGCTTCTACCAGATCTTGATGCGCGAAGACGACGTGCCGTTGACTGCTGTCAGCACGCCTAGTGGAATGCTGTGGGAATGGCTTGTAATGCCGCAGGGACTCCCCTGGCCACCTTCAACCGGATGGTCTCCAACCTGCTGCGGCCATTCCGTGACTTCGCGCCTAGCTACTTCGATGACATTTTTATCCACAGTCATGCCGAGCGCGGCACGACCGATGTCGAGGTGCACCTGGATCACCTCCGCCAAGTGTTCGAAGTGATGCGAGACAACAAGCTGTACGCCAACCTGAAGAAGTGTATATTTTGCGCTCCGGAAATCCCGGTGCCCGGGAGCTACGTCAGCAAGGAAGGTGTCCGTGCTGACCCGGAGAAGATCGAGACCATTTGTGTATGGCCTCCACCCCAAGGCCAAAAGCAGCTTCGCCAATGGCTCGGTCTCGCGACGTATCTCCATCAGCACTCGAAGAACTTCGCACTGACCGTTCACCCACTTTCTCAACTGCTCAAAGCAGACGTGGCGTCCCGAACATCAGACTGCATTCGACGCGGTCAAGACGAGCCTGTCCACCGAGTCCGTCCTGATGCTTCCTGATCACACGAAGCCTTTCCACGTGGTGTGTGATGCGAGCGACTTCACCATCGGCTGCGCGCTGATGCAATTCGACGACGAGGCACGCGAACGAGTGGTGAGTTACCAGTCGCGTCAGTTGAAACTAGCGGAGAGAAATTACCCGTCTATGACAAGGAGCTGCTAGCAATGCGCTACGCGCTCACCAAGTTCCGAGTATATCTTCTCGGCGAACACACCTTCGCTATCTATACCGACCATGCGTCGCTGAGGACAGCGATGAAGAGTCCCCATATGAGTCAGCGCATCCACGCTGGCTCTCGCTGTTCTCTGAGTACAACTTCGTCGTTCACTACAAGCCGGGCAAGACGAACATACTCGCCGACGCACTTTCACGTCGGCCTGATTACGCGCAATCAGGTCACCACGCGGTTGGTGATGAGGATGACGACGAATGTGCCGTGTGTATAGCTGAAGATGTCGCTGCCGTCCAGGTCGCAGCGACTAGTCCGCTCCCTGACATGATAGCATCCCCGTACAAGTCGGACGCGACATGCTCCGAGATGATCAAGTACCTGCGAGACCCATCCGATGCGGCAAGGCGTCTACTGTCTCCGCGTAGCCGCGCACGTATCGATCGATACGCGCTGGATGGGTCCCTGTTGACTTACTGCATCGATCGCGAGGATCCTTCGCGCATCGTCGTCCCGTTAGATGACGACCTTCGAGCTCGCCTAATTCACGAGTTCAATGACACTCCAAGCGACGGACACCTCGGTCGCGAGAAGACGTTTGCTGCTCTCTCTCGCGACTTTTATTGGACCAACATGTACATGTGGGTCCGAAAGTGGGTACGCTCCTGCGAAGCGTGCCAACGCGTCAAGCCGGCTCCGTCGCGCCAAGCTCCACTACATCCATTACCAATTCCGAGTGATGCTTGGCGGTCGGTGAGCATGGACTTTGTTTTCGGCCTTTCTCGAGACACCCAAGGGCGTACGGGGGCCCTGCTCTTCGTTGATCGATTTAGCAAGATGGTTCATCTGGCTCCAGTTGCTGTTACCATCACTGCAGCCCAAACGGCAGCGATTTTCATCGACACGGTCTCTCGCCATCATGGCTTACCGACCTTGATCGTGTCTGATCGAGATCCTCGCTTCACTGAAGCATTTTGGTCAACGCTCTTCGAGTCACTCGGGACGCGGTTAAACATGTCCACCGCGTCACATCCAGAGACGGATGGCCAGACTGAGCGTGTTAACAGGGTCGTGGAGGATGTACTTCGAAGCTTCGCCACGACGTTCAAATCATGGAGCACGTTCCTCCCAATGGTCGAATTTTCGGTGAACAACGCTGTTCACGCTTCGACGGGTCTTACACCCTCCTAAGCGAACTACGGTCGGTATCCCCGAGTTCCAGCGCTCCTCGGTCTGGAGCACTCAGCCACAAGGAGCGCAACCAGTGCAGACGACGCGGGCCCTTCCGAGTCACTCGATTGTCGTGAGAGCACTCACGCCACCTTCGCCAATTTGCTGAACGGAGTTTTGACGCGTCAGAGTTCCAAGAATGCTCGGCATGGAGTGCGCACTCGTGGCGCTACGAGGGCGGCACCCTCTACGATTGCAACTTGGACTTCTCAGACGTTGATCAATCCGCGTCAACGCCGTCGCGCCGTCGAATACCAACCCACGGACGCGGCTGAGTCACCCGTGTTTATTCCAGCGAACTTCGATCCTATTCCGGTGCCGCAGCCACCCGGCGCTGCGGCTGTTTATGCATTTCTGCAACAACGCGAATCCGTGGTACGCTACGTACGCGACGCGATCGCAACGGTCGTCGATCGCCAGAAAGAAAATGCCGATCGGCGCGGGCGCAAGAATTTGGAGAAGTTTGCCGTGGGCGACCGTGTCCTATTATCCACAGCCGGCATTCAACCCGCTGCTGTTACGAACTTGGGTGCGACCAAGTGCGGGTAACGTGCGGCATATCGTGGAGGAGATCTTACAGCACGACGATGCGTGTGCTGACCCTCAGGTCCCGCGTCGGGGACGCGGCGCTCGTCACCGCGCCGATGATATCCCTCCGCATCGCCAGTATTTTGTGCGTTGGCTTAGGCCAATACCAGATAGCTGGGAGCCTCGTTCGGCTCCCGTCGCGGACGTTCCGGACTGCGTGGCGGCGTATGAGGCAACCCTTCTAGAGGGCGCGGCGGCGCGCCGCGCCTAGCCGCATTTGCGACGGCATCGTATCGTCCAATTTCGAGTCGCTTGGCCTCGGAGAGCGGGACATCGGCGATGTTGGCTTCCCATTCAGGGACGGTGGGTCGCACGAGATTGTACGCGCGACACTTACAGCACCCTTCACGGAAGTGCGCGTAGCAACAACGACGGTCTGCATCCCACGACATTTCGCAGATCTTGGACGCGAGCGCACTGACCGACTTGCGCTCTTGTATGACCTCGTGGCTCTCGATCACTTTGATGAACCCGGCGCCGGTCTCCGTATTCCAACGCTGCACGAAGGCAGTCCACGACCGATCCATCGAATTCAAGGTCACGGAGCCTCTCGCTGTGACAGGTTTGCTACGTGTAGCTCGCCAGCGCTCAAACCAGCTGATCATTGCTGCGTCGTTCAGAGGATCCACGAAGCCGCTGCAGTCGTACACCGGCCACCTTGCAAGCAACTCGTCGTAGTTGACGTGCTCCGACGCGGCCGTGTCCTCCGCGTCCATCCTGCCAACACTTCCAGTCTTCCGCTCTTCTCCGACGCCAATTCCCGAATGCCGACGATGCCCAGTCGCCAAACTCTGTCCAGTTACCCACGAGTCTTATCTGAATATGGGGTGGTGTGACAGGCCACTGTCACACGGTCGCCACCGCTCCCAGCGCGGCGGCCTATCAACTTACAGTATAGGATTAATGGTTGTGACGGCCTCAGCACACGAGACCGTCTTGACATTCAATCAGAGTTTATTTTACGTGTTACTTCCCAAGCGCGAGTGTACGTCGGTAACGGGTTCGTCTAAGCCCGTTACAGAACCCCCGCGGTCGCAGCTCTCAGCTGTCGTGAGCTATTCTTTGTTTGGCTGAATTCTAACTTCGAGCCACCGGGTTGATTGGTCGACCATGATGACCCCATAGCTGCCGCCTTCGTACGGTCGAATTAGATCCACGTGAACGACGTAAAAATGAAGGCGGTCAACCTTCATTGCGCGTGGTGGTATTTCTCCGTAGTCTTGTTTGCCGCCATGGCCCTTGGCGTGATTGCATGCGACACACTTTTTGCTAGACCGGGCGATGGTCGTCTCCATACTGGGCTAGTAAAGTATGTGGCCCATTGTCTTGAATTGGCGTTCGCTTGCCGGGTGGCCAACACTCTCATGATACCACGAGATTAATTTGTCACGCAGGCTTTCAGGGACGATTACGCGCTTCTGTTATGCCACTAGCGTACATCCCAAGAGGGTCACACGCCGGTAGTCTGGGTTGTTGGTGCCTGCCAGGCAGATCTTTTGGACCATTTGATCGGCCTCTTGGTGCTGGCGAAGGACTGGTCCATGCATTACACATTTGGAGTGGGCGTAAATCTCCTCATTGAGCGGTGGTCCCGGTTTTCGGCTCCGACATTCTCCACACCTTTGATGTACTGCATCGATAAGCGGTGCTCTTAGAGCATCAGCTTTCAGCGTTTGACTCGGAGGCTGGTTTCGGTCGGGTAGATTAAGTTCTTGTGGTCGGTGTGCGCCACTTCTGGGAAGCGGAGGAGCATCGTGCGGTACTCTCGCAATAGCTTTACAATCGATAGGAGCTCCAACTCCATAGTTGTATACTTGAGCTGCTGCTTGTTCAAGCTACGGGAGTAACACGCGAGGATCTTCATACCATGCATAATGAGCTCGTCGAGCTGTGTCCCACTTGGGTCCGCGTAGGAATGAAATGGTTTCCCGAAATCTGGGAACGATAATACTACGGTCTCCGTGAACGCCCGCTTAATGGTCCGGAAGGCGGTTTATCGCTTGGTAACGACGTGAGGGGTACCTTGGGGCTAGTAAATTGATGCAGTGGCTTGCGAGTGTGGTCTTGTTTGGCACCATGTCCCGATAGTAATTAATGATGCCAAGGAACCGTCGGAGTCCCTTGCGGTTGCGAGGTACCGCAATCTGTTGGATGGCCTCGATCTTTTTGGATTGCTGGTTGATCCCTTCCGCAGAGAGCGTGTAACCGAGGTAATCGACTTCCTCGCATAGGGTGTGACATTTCGTTCCGTTCAGAGTGACCACCCCATATTTGGCCAGGTATTCGAAAATGCTGTGTAGATGTTCCTGTTCGTCTGCGGAGAACACAAGAAGGTCATCCAGGTACACGATGACGAATTCCAAGTCACCGAAGACCTTCTCAAAACAGGGCTGGTGCTCGTCTGGTGCGATGGAAATGCCCATGGGCAAGCGCTTGTATTGGTACTCGCCGAACGGCAAGCAAAATACTGCGAGCGGGCGACTTTTTCTGGCGAGCCGGCGTAGGCAGTAACCGAAATGGGCGTCGAACGTTGATATACACTAAGGCTCTGGAGATTTGAGCACCTCACGGATGCGTGGCACGTAGTATGGGCTACGTGTTCAGCCATCTGTAGTCGATCAGTAATTCCAGTGATCCATTAGGCTTGATGAGGAAGAACGCGGGCGACGCAATTTCGGAGTCGTAGCTTTGTTCTAGCACGTCGGCGTTGATTAACTACTGGGTTTCTGCTTCGACTTTTCCTTGATACTGAGAGCGATGGGGTATGGCTTTGTGTGCACCGGCTTGGAGATGGGTATCACGTAGTCGTCGAACCGCATACGTTAAAGTGTCCGTCATACCGCTATTGCTGTTCGACGAGTAGCATCAAGTAACGTTGGGTGAACTCTGCTTCGAGGTGCTCGGGGAGAAATTCTTGGGGTTCAACTGTGTTATCGACCGCTTCCTTCGCTTCCTCTGGGAACTCGTGGACTTGCTGCTTCTCCATTTCCCTCGTCGTATCTTGTTGGACTGTGTTGAATCTGAGTGAACAACCGTTCCACTGCGCGACCTTGTCTATAAAATTGAGGATTAAGCCGAGTGTGCTCAATATGTCGCGGCCGATCACCATGTCGTCATTGCCGTCCTCGATTACTTCGAACCGATGCGTGATAATTGACCCCGGCTTGAGTTTCGGGGAGAGGACTTGGGCCACGATCATCCCGCTGCTAGTGACCGACAGGAGTTCCGAATAAATAATACTACGGAGAATATATTATAATATTTCAGTAAAATAATTTATTACGAGACTTCAACGACTAAAATTCAATCCTTTATTTTGAACTTTTCCTCAAATTATTTGAAATTCGAGCTAAAAGACTTCAAGTCGGCGTCGCTCAAGTTGCAGAGCGCCGACGTTGTCTCATTGCTCGATGTTCGGGACCTCTTTGACGCCCTCATCGAGCAATACGCAAATCTGTCCAACGACCTTGGCTCTCACGCCACAATCGTGCACGACCAAGAATTTGAGGCGGCATGTGTCTCCATTCTGCCGGGCAAGCGCGACACACTGAGTGGAAGCCAGCGCTTATCGCTGCGTCCATTTGAAACGTGCAGCATCGAATCGGCGGTGGCAGTGTCCGTGGCGAAGCTGGGGTTTGCTGAGAAGGCGTTGAAAAAACGTAAAGCGGAGCGGGAAGGCCGTGTTGAGTACCCCCTACGGCCGTTTATCCCCCAACTCAGTCAGTGATGTTGTGAACCATCGGATGTCGTAGCGACTCTCGGCTCCACGTGCATCGGTTTGCTGAATCGACTTGTAGGCAATATATGACAGTATCGTGCTTTTTCGATACGCGAGAAGTAGAACAGCGGTCGTTTGCCGCACCAGCGGCTGCAAGCTTTTCTTGACACGCGCGAGGCATTCCGCGTGTGAAGCATCGGCACTGCTGCACCTCGGAAATTTCTTCAGCATCCTCGGGGAGCTCTACGAACATTTGGACGTTCTCCTTCAAGCGCTGGGAAAACTTGTTCACCGTCTCATTGCGTCGCTTCGTCATCGTCCAGAGCTCGTCGTCCAATTCTTCACTGAAATCGTGGTGAACCGAGAGCAGACCGACGTTCGAGAAAAACTGCTCGGAGGTGTTTCCTTGTTGGACAGCTTCTTGGACAGCCGAGGTCGCCTTCGATGACTGCGACGATGTTGTGAGCCTTCTGCTCATCCGACCAGGGTTTCTTGCGGACAAGGATGCGGAATTGACTGCTCCACTTGAGCCAGTTGCGCGCACTTCCACCCTTGATTATCGCAGTTTCTTCAGGGTCGGTGGCTGTGGCGGCGGATATCACCATCGTGTACGTCACGTTCTCGTCTTCATTATTGCGTATATGACTTGATTCTCTGGATTCTGATTCCGATTTGATATATCAAAATGACGTGTCCTTG
Organism: Phytophthora lateralis; assembly: GCA_000500205.2. Lineage (NCBI taxonomy): Eukaryota > Oomycota > Peronosporomycetes > Peronosporales > Peronosporaceae > Phytophthora > Phytophthora lateralis. The sequence goes on from KV725135.1 coordinate 8,256, forward strand.
GCTGGCAGAGGGGCTATCGGGTCCGAAGCCCCTGTTTGAGAAAGCCATCCGGAGCTTGAGCTAGAACTAAGAATGAATTCGTGTTTAAGACAGGACCCGACAACGTGCTTCTAGAACGGGCTTCCGTTTAAAGCTATGCTTCTCCATCTTTCGGCCCTTGGGATCCATCTGCGTGGCTCGTGCCATCTCTCAGCTATCAATCCCGTCCTGTCCTCAGGGAGTGCTACTCGCCTGGACAGTTCCGAGGGTACAAACATGCCAGCGTAGTACATCTTTGCCAATTCAAACTCGTTGCTGTGTAAGGCAAATCTGCGTGAAGTATCAGAAGTAACATGAACGTTTTGGAATATGTTTTCTAATTTATGTTTAGAGTAATGCGGATTTAGTGGAGAGTAACCTGTTAGTCCTCCTCTCGAAGGCAAACATGCCGAAACACCTGAAGCACGTTAGTGTTAGTGAGTAAAAAGCTCTGTGATAAGCTGTATTCGGCGAAGAAGGTGTACATGTTGCATTTATATTGGCTAAGATTTATGCTAAGTTCTTGTGGTATTTTGACAGGTTGGAGTTGAGCCTGAAAAGTGTAACAATGCACAGAACATCGAGAAGCGTAGAGTTTTCGGCGAAACGCTGCTGAAGTACAGGAAGGAAGGTTCCTTCATCGTATATTACGATGAAACGAATTAGAACTTGTACTGTAAGCGCAAGCAGGGACGTGCGCCAATCGGCTAGCGAGCTGTTGTGAAGCTCCCACCTTTGAAGGGGGCAAACCTACAGCTTCGATGCGCAGTTTCCCCGGAGATTGGTCTGGTTCACTATGCCAAGCAACGTGGTAGCATCAAGATGGAAATCAACGCCGCATTTGTGGATGCGATCTACGACGCTGTCAAGGACCACGACATTTACCGAGACAACTTTGCTGGCAAGACGATCATTATTGTGTTAGATAATGCTCCTGCTCACAGCCAAACTGAAGAGCTTATCCAAGCGAGGTCTGACATCAAGCTGCTGCGGTTGGGCCCGTACTCGCCCATGTGTAATCCTATGGTAGGTAACCGCGTTTACTTTGGCTGCTGGTATGCACTACTGTATCTTTGATCCTACGGTTCTTGCTTGTACAGGTTGTTTTAGCGTTTTGAAAGCCTGAATCAAGGCATTTCTCGCGTTTAGTCACGGCGTGATGTTCAGCGCCCTGCACGGTCAGAAAACAGAGCTTCGGATGCAGCTTCTAGAAACGGCAGCTGAGCATTGCATAACTTGCATGGACTTGCGCTGAGATAATAAGATAGCGCGCCATTGTGCATTTTCAGTGGCGGCAGCGATTCGTGGTGAGCCGATGGAATACGGCACATAGCGTTTTGCTCTGGACTAATTCGGCATTGGACTGCACTAATTTTGCGACGGCGCACACAGCACCTTGCACAGAGGAAGTGCTAGAGAGCGGAAGCTCTCGGTGAACAACTAGTTCACGGTTCCCGGCCTAAGGGAACAGACTACAACGTAGACGGTAGGTTAAAGACTGAATATATTTTATGGTGAGCCAAGCTTAATCCTTACAAACTCCAAGTCAACTATAGTAAAAGCTAAACATGTGTCCAATGGTTGGCTCACCGCCAACCGGTACCACGTACCATGAACACTAAAGAGGGACATCCTGTCACTCTTTATGTAACATGGGTACACGTCGGTGTACCCCGTTACAAATTTTCTACATTTCAGATTTTAAAATATATCTAAAAACTAATTACAAATGAGGGTAATTTGCCCGAATTACGTAATTTACACTAGTTTCGTACTTAATGCGAATGCGGCGTTCAACGCTGGCACTTGTGGTCCAGAGCAAAAGCTACTCTAGAGTTCCAGGTGAAATGGCCCTGCTGCTGCGTAGCGTAACTTCTGTGGCCGCCAAGCGGGCGACGGCCTGCGTTCTGGCGGATGCCGCGAGCGTGCGTGGCTTCGCGGCCAAGAAGGAAAAGAAGAAGAAAGGCAAGAAGGGCGGCGACGACAACTTCGAGCAGATGCTGCGCGCCATCAAGGGCCAGTACCCGGACGCGTACGTCACCGCAAAACGATGAATTCTTTGCAAAACAATTGCCACTAATCTAATGTCGTTATGTGCTTGACGACGGTAGCGAGGAGTGGACAGAGGAGGAGCAGCAGCGCCACCAGGAGATTGGCCGCCGTTACAACGCAATGAGCACCATCGAGCACAACCACTTGATGCGCGACGTGCAGACCAAGATCGACCTCAAGTGGGAGGCCATCAACGCGCTGCCCGCTGAGTTGCAGGACGAGGCACTGGAGATCGATGACGCGGCCATCCCAGAGGGGCGCGGCATGGCCACCTGGACGCCTCCCATCCCGGGCTTCCGACGATACACGGACGAAGGCGACGAGACGATGACCTAAGGCAGAGATGACAGGTTTCAGCCGTCGATATGGAGAGAAACAAACGACAAATAGAGCGGGGGATGTGAGAGAGCAGTGCTGCAATGCTAAGATTTTGGCGGTGAGCTATGCGATACTGCTTTGATGATGGTTGCTGTCTGTTTGTTTGTTCTACACGCTGAGTGAATCGCGCTGCTCGTCGTCACGCATTGTGTGATCGAATGCTCCTAAAGTTATTGAAGCTTTCTCTCTGTCTGTGTCTTCTTCTTCGTCACCGGCGTCGTTATCGAGACTTCCAGGTCGTGAGGCTGCTGGCTGCTTGTTCCACCACTCGCGGACATTGCGTTGGATGACAAGTGATGCGAGTGCGTGCGCCTTCATGCGCGCGAAGTTGTTCCGGCAGAGAACACCGCGAGTGGCAGCTTGGAACTTGATTGCAACGTGCTTGGTCTGCAGAAAGCTGCGGCGTGCGAGCATGCTGCGTGTTGCTGCCTGAACGGTAACAGCAGCACGCTCGCGCTCTGACAGCTCGCTTGGCTCTGCAGCTTCACGCTGCTTTTGCTGGTCCTGAATACTCTGCGTGGCTTCACACAACTGTTTGGTCGTCTCACGCATGTTCTTACAATTCCGCTTCAGCAGCCATGCGCGGATACCGTGTTGTAAAACCTTCACCTCGTCTTCTAAGGACTGCTTCTCCTCCGGACCCATTAGCTCCATCGCTGCTTGAAGCTTTGTTAGGCTCTCCTCATCTTCGGCAATTACACTCTGAACATCCGAGTCGTTCTCCCCTCCAGATAACAGTAGTCGACTACCGACAAGGTTTGAGTCCATGCCAACCATGCTGGCTGGAGATGAGCCGAAGCCCGCCGACGTCCCCGTGCTACTGCAACTAGGAGAGTTTAAAATTTCTTCACCAACGCTGCTATCACGACGCCGGGCAGGGTGGCCAACTGAGTCTCTAGAGATACTCAATGAGAGAGCACATTTATCGTGCAAGCTCATGGTAGAAAAGGCTCCAAGTAGGAGTTTCCGATTGTGCTCTTGATTTTCTCCAACCTGCAAAGACAACAAACGCAAGTCAACGTAAAGATCATCAGTACTCTGTAACAACACACGGCGTATTGATAACGTACGTATGAAGTAGACTTCGATGATAAACTTGCTTCGCAGGGGCTTTCGCAACTGTTAGAGTGAGAACGAACGGGGTAGGAGCTAGGCCCCATGTGACCATAGCTCTCCAGAAGACCCATGTCTCCAGCATCCATATAAGGTGTGGGGGCATCGTCAATCTCCATCGGTGATCCACCAAACCCATAAATCTCATCGACAACTTCCAAGTCTTCTACTAAGTCACCTCCCATGTGGTGACGCAACTTCGATGCAACGTCTGTATGACCCGACTTTTCAGCACGATCGGCAGGAGTTAGTCTGTCAAAGTCGCGCACCTGTAAATCTGCCCCGGACAGTAACAGCACATCTACCACCTCATTATGACCGCACCCTGCGGCTAGGTGGAGTGCTGTCTGACCTTGAGTGCTCTGCTGGTTAATATGTGCACCATGAGCGACAAGCACTGGCACGAGTTGTGAATAATTGTAGAAGCTCACGTAGTGCAGCAGACTCAGACCAGTTTCATCGAGAGAATTGAGTTCCTCTAGCAGTTCTTCACTCGTGTGCGCCACTGTCACAAGCTGATGCACAACACGCTCCAGCAGTTTCTCAGACAATTGCTCCAGATCGTTGTCGCTCAGTGCCTCGATCGTACAGTCGTCCAACGCAATCGGTCTCCCACTAGAGGATATCAGTGTGCTAGGTGGGTCATTAGAACCACTTGATTGAGACAATGGCTGGCTTGATTGTTGTTCTTGTCTAGCCGGCGCATCTGTGGATAATGCCCTAGTTGGAGAAGATGGTCCATGGTCAGATTCTGAGAGCACTCCCTTCTCGCCACTAACACTTCGCGGATCAAACAAAAGCGCATTGTTGGTGGTCGGTTCCGCTGTTCTCGTCCGTATTGCCTGGTGGAACTCTGACAACCGCTCCACGACTCGAATCTTGCACTGCCGCTCGTCCACTATACAACGCATTATTGAGTAAGGGTGGACATGTGAGCAAACAAAAGCTCGTACAAATCAAATGAACGACTTACAATCAGATTCCACGTATGATGATAGATTCCTGTTTGATCCAGTCTGCCTGTCATCTGCTCGCTTGTAGTCCACAACAACTCGGGAATGAACAGTTGGCGACCGACCTCGCTTACCAGTGCCAAGCATCCCGTGCACGGGACTAAGCTCCAAGGGATCTATGTCTTCTTCCGCAGAAACACGGTTTTCCTTCACAATTTCACCCACCAGTGAAGGAGACACCTGATAATGGCTCCGGTATGCGAACTGCTTCTTGTGGGACAACTGAATACTTCCCTGGTGCAGTGACTCATTCCAATGGCACACATAAATATCAACGCTGCCAAGTTCGCGTGAACTAGGAGCTGCATAAGATCAAATACGCGCAAATATGGTTATACAAGCGGTTAGTTTTGCCCTCCGACCCAAACTCGTATCATAGTTTGCTGTCTGATGTACTCACCGGTGCACCGAAGCACAGTATCTGATACTTTTTCTGCGCGCACTTGCTTTCCCCCAAACTGTACAAACAGCTTCATCGGATCTTGTGCCATCCTCGCCGGTAGTTTTGCCGCTAGACAGATTAGAATCTTAGCTCCACCGTCTCCAAAGTCCCAATCCGGCGAGAAATCTGATATTTCAGCCAGTTCAAATGTCTGTTGACCACCTAGGCCACTGACACTCTTTTCAGGAGATGCTGCAGAAGCGAGGTCATTAAATACCTCCTCGTCACCAAAACCAGTCGTAATTCCGTCCATCGCATTGTCCCTTAGAAGCAGTAGGTCCATGTCGGAGACGCTGGTCGAAGAGTTTTGAGCTGAAATCGCCAGTGGTTCAAAATCCATCTCGAAACAGTCTACGCATGGAAACGCATAAGAACATGTCAGACAGCTATAGCATGAGTTAATACGCTAATGTAGCGCGCATACTTTTCATGATGGATTCTACCGTTTCTTCAGATGATAAAGGCTTGAGCGGACTCGCCTGCAGGTATGATGATAAGAGACCTGCTGGAGTAGTACTCGTCTTAGAAGAAGGCAGCGATCGCTTCACACCGTTGTTGTTGTGATTGCTCTTGGTTTCCTGAGAGGATGGTTGGCGAGCCACAGCTTCCTTGTTGACCTCGTCAAAGTAGTGAACGAGAACAATGTTCTCCTTGGAATCGCGCACAGAATAAATCCTCCGATGGAACGTCTTCAACCAAAAATCACACAACACGATCCATTAGCAATGGATTCCATTGTCTCCCTCCTGCCAAGCAGATCTCCTCACCGAAGTCTCAGCAGAGTGAACATACGTCCCTAGAATGATCACCTCTCGGTTGATCACCAGCTTCGCTCGGTCCTCACGAACCTGTAACACACAAAAACACAAGTGAGAACGCCACTTCTGCTTTGGCCCAGCCCTGCGCTACGCAGTCTCCTCACGCGTCCGCTTTTGTCCTTGCGTTTCTGCCAGTGCCAGCCATCCTTCTTGTAGTCCGAGACCTCCAGCGTGTTGTAGAACAGCAGCGATCCGCCTACCAAACAAACATTCAACAGCAATGTGACGTTAGGTCTGTACAATTAAGGAGCGCGACCAACGCGACGGGAGACCTACTTGGCGGCCGCAGTTGCAGCGAGTGGAGAACCGGCACGTCCACCAGCTTGCAGTGCAGCAGCAAGAATACCAGCTCGTCCTTCACGAGCCAGCGTCGCCTCGCTTCCTTGCGCAGAGAGGCCGCGCGCGCTTGGATGCCATCGCCCAAATTCATTCGCCGCCGTAACGTCGTCTGGCGCCTTTGGCTTCAAGAGACGACGAGTACCGTGAGTTTCATGATTATGTCCGTCGCAGTGTCGCAAAAGAGGATAGAGGCATCAAGTTCGTCTACAGTTTGCTCCTGGCTGTTTAGCCTAAACTTTAGGCTCTAGCTGAATGTTGCTCCGTTCCCAAGGGTTCTCTATGTGGTATACGCGGCCTGGAGCTACGCCGCCAAAGTGCGCCATTTGCGCGGTAGTGCGCTGCTTTTTGCTGCACATTTTCATCGTGTGCCAAGCCACACGTTCTGGATCCTTGAAGTCGGCCACCTGCCAGACCACGTCCGGGACTCGGATAAGCTTCGCCCTCGTGGGCACTGGCGTGTTGGCGAAGAGCTGTTGGTACATTGAAATGGTCGAAACTTCTTCGTCACCTCCGGCGGGCCCAATGCCCTCCACTTCCAGACGCAGCGCGTCGCCCATGAGCGCAAAGCCGATCTTGGTCAGTTGCTGCAAGTTCCACATCGCCAGCGTGTTCCACGGCGATGTCAAGCCGCTCAGCTCCAGTGGTTGTACTGCAGGGTCGGGTTGGAAGGCGTGCCCGGGCAGTGCCGACCCCACGACGAGATCATGTTCGGGATCGAAGTTTGAGCGTAGCAACGCCACTCCAGCCGCATCGACTTCGATTTCCAGGGACTGCAGTAGCAGCGTGTCAGCGTCGGGGAAGTGGTCGGCCGCTGTGCCCACCAGAGCATTCAGTGCCGGCACAAACTTGCCCCAGTGGAGCATTGGAACGATCTCCACCTTGCCGGCGATCAAACCCGTCGCCACCTCGTTCTGTAGCTCCGTCATGAACTCGCGCACTGAATCAACAAAGACGCTTGTGGTTTGAGAGAAAGTTGGCGAGATCGAGTCGACAGCGCCCGGGGCAGGTGCTCCGGTGATCGTTACGACAGTCGCAACTGGCAGTCCCACAGCGATGAGGATGCCGCCATCCGCGTACGTCGCTGCACGAGCGCAGAACTCGCGCAGTTGATGCAGCAACTTGTCTACGTCGACCCGCTTGTGCTGGGTGTGGCTTTGCCAGTGGAGCCGCGTGCCCACCACCGTCGTGCCCTTCATGCTCTTGCACTCGACGAGTGTCATGGAAATGCGTCACATCGCGCGGTATCAGATTCAGAAACGGACAGCTTGTTTTGTATTTTCACGGATGCAGGTTGGAAAGCTAAAATGGATAGACCCAACTGTTCAACTTCACGCCTCCAAGTGGTGCACGCGTCCAGGTGCCACGCCAAAGTGAGCGATTTGAGCTGCTGCGCGTTGCAGTTTGCTCGCCATCTTCTTCTGGTGCCACTCGAGCCGTTTGGAGTCCTCCAGTCCGTCCACTTGCCACGCAATGGTGGGCACACGCACCAACTTCGCTGTTGTCGGCGACGTGCTGTTCGCGTAGAGCTGCTGGTACATAGCGATGGTGGCGACCTCTTCAATGCCCGCAGCAGAGCCGATCCCATCGACCTCGAGACGCAATGCATCGCCCATCAGAGCGAAGCCCACCTTCGTCAGCTGCTCCAGATTCCAGAGCGCGAGCGTGTTCCACGGAGATGTCAAGCCGCTTAGCTCGACCGGTTGGGGCGCCGGATTCGGCTGAAAGTCGTGGCCAGGCAACGCTGCGCCCACCACAAGATCGCGCTTGATGTCAAAGTGCGAGCGTAGGGCCTCCACGCTGGCTGCGTCCACCGCAACCTCCAGAGACTGCAGTAGCAGTGTGTCAGCCTTGGGGAAATGGTCTGCCGCCGTGCCAACCAACGCGTTCAATGCTGGGACGAACTTCCCCCAGTACAGCATCGGGATAATCTCCACTTTGCCGGCAAGAGTCCCTGTGGCCGCTTCGCTCTGCAATTGAGTCATGAGGTCGCGTACAGAGTCGATGAAGACCGAGGATGAGGACGAATCTTCATTCTCTGATGAAGGAAGGGCTGCAATGGAACCAGCAAACGCTGCAGGCAGGCCCACCGCAATTAGGATCCCTCCATCAGAGTAGGTAGCTGCGCGAGCGCAAAACGCACGCACTTGACCCAGCACCTTGCCCACGTCGATGCGTTCGCGCTGCGAGTGGCTATGCCAGTGCAGACGAGTGCCAACCACAGTCTCCCCCATGATGTAAGTGCCGATTTGGGAACTGGATCTGATTCTGACGGCAGACATCTGATACCGCTTCAACAACACCTAGAAGTTATAGGTACATGTATCACTCAAGCGCCATAAGTTATGGCGCTATGGCCCATAACTGTGCGAGTCAAAGTCGAAAACATATTATTTAGTCCAAAAGTGCACATGTATTGGGTCGGTATCGTTACCTTCCTCATAACGAGGCATGCTACTGAACCAATGCGCTCGCTCTTCGCCACGAAGGATTAGTAGTAGTACTCACGATGGTGTGGTGGCGGTGGTGGTCCATATCCGGGAGGAGGAGGAGGAGGGCCGTAGCCTGGTGGTGGATACTCATACCCTTGTTGGACAACCACAGGTTGAACGTACACCTCCCTGGGGGAAGGCGAGTCGTAGCCGCCTCGACGTCGGTCGCCGTCGTTTGCTGCAGAAGCGCCGGCAAGGCAGCACGAGGCGCAGCACAAGCCAGCCAAACATCCGCAGCAGTCGTCAGCACAGCAAACATCGCACCCGGGGCCGTCGTCAGGTCCGCACATGGGGTTTTCCTCAATGAAGCTTGGAGGTTCTTCTCGATCGTTCGATTTGTCTTCGCTCTCACGCCAATGTTTCTTGGACTTGGTGCTCTGCTGGAAAGTCTAGCAATGAGATCGTTGGCATATGTCTTGAGACTTTTTCATTTTCATCCGCCCTGCGACGTGGGCACACTTAAACTTTGTATGTTGTATGTGTCTCAGTTCTTGAGAACGGAGCCAAAACAAAAAAAATGAATTGTTGACGCTCGAGCAATTTACCCACGCCAAGATGTATCATCATCCATGCACGAGGCGCTGTTCCTGTACATACTCGTCTCGTCCGACAGCGTATATTCATAATCGCTGTACTCCTGCTTCCTGCTTCGTAGCCATCTCCAACGACAGCTCTACACTTCAAGTTACAGAGACCTACTCATTTTGACTGGCAGGTAACCGCTGAAGATTCCTTCGTGCTCTGGGACCCTCTCGCAGTCTTCTACCACTCCTTCTCTCTCATTACGGTATTAGGCGTCGGCGCGGACTTGAAGCTGCGGCGGGCGGATCTGTGACATCACCACGGGCTGCACGGTAACATCGCGCGAGTTGTCGTAGTCACGGCGGCGAGGGTCGTCCTCGACAAGACGTCGGCGGTTGCTATCGTTCGCGGAGGAGCCTCCACCGGCGCAGCAGGTCGCGCAGCAGGTTCCTGCGAAGCATGAGCCTGCGCTGTCGGGCATTGTTGGTCTCGCTTCTCTCGTGTGTAGTTTCTTGGGAAGTGTGTGATTCAAAGACAGGTCGATCCAGCTGTGCGCGAGCAAATCGTCAGTACATGTAGGTTTTTTTAAGTTGACGCCGGGTTAACTGACTTAAAGAACGAACGGGCTAATGCCAGCGTGCTAAAGAGATAGATGCCCTTATACGAGCTACATTACTCTTCTCAGTCGTGCTCAGTTCTTGCGGCCGTTCTGCTCGAGGAACGTCGTCATGACCGACATCACTGTGGCAGTCAGAGCTTGGCGGTCCTTCTCGCGCTCCCCACGCTGGATCTCGAGCTCCCGCTCTCGGCGCTCCGCCTCCAGGCGGCGCTCTTCACGCTGCAGCAGCAGCATCTGCTCGGTACTCCGAGTTTGCTGCTCCACCATCTCTTGGAGTAGCGTCTTGAGCTCAGCAATATTCGTGGGATCGGTCTTGTTCAGGACCGAAGCGATCGTCGCCGGATTCGTAGACATTGGCGCAGTAACCGTCCTCGACGAAGTCTCTGACGGAAGTGCCGGCTCGGGCTCAGACGCAGGTGTGATAAAGCTCTGGCTTGCGGTTGATCCGGGTTCGGGGCGAATGCGGGCTGGCGATGACGGCTCGCTCGTACTACTGGTAGAATCCTCATCCTGGCTCGTTGCGGGGCGAGTAATTTTTCGTTCTTCCGCAGTACTGACCGCCCCAGTGGCGATCGCCACGTTCTGCGCTAGCAAAGCTGCACTGACGGGGTCCCCACCGTCGAGCAGCGTGACCAACTCCGTCATGAGAACTTCAAGTTCACCTGCAGGAGCCCCCTTTGGCCCCACCACGCGTCCGTTGTTGCGCTTGACGCGCTCACGGTACTTGGACACGAGATTCTCGAACCGGTAGCGCACAATCGGGCCTTTGATGTTGTGCTTGGAGAACGCCGGGCTGTTGTCAAGTTTGGTCGCCACATCCTCCCACGCCGTCGAGATCGCGCCAAACTTGGCACGGAACGGCAGCGTCTCCTTGACGTAGCTAACGAGGAGGAGGTCGTCTCCAGGCGTGAACCGTTGACGGGTGGGCTTGATGACAACAGGCAGCGCCTGATCCTCGGAATCCACGAGGAGAGACGTGGACGACGAGGGCTGCGGCCCCACTGGGGACGGAGCGATAGTCACCTGGGACGACAGCAGCATCGGTTTCTTCTCCACTGGGAGCCGTCCGTCCTCCGCACGGATCTTTCTGGGGCGGCCGCGCTTGCCCAACGTGTGGATCTGTGGCTCGGCCTCAGCAGCTTCCAGCTTGGGCACCACCTCAGCCATGACGCCCTGGAACGAAGCGTCCTGCGACGGGGTGTCGTCCGGGTGGCTGCCGTTCTTGACCCAGTTGCGGTAGCGCCCCACGAGGCGCTCGAAGCGGTTCTTGGCGATGGGACCTTTGAGATGGTGCATCTTGAAGGCGCTGCACCCGTTGAGCGTGTTGGCGACCTTCTCCCAGCCGGCCATGAGCCCGCCGTACGGCGCGCGGAACGGCATGTCCGTGTTCACCTGCACTACCAGTAGATAGTCCTGGTTGGGGCTGAAGCGCTGGCGGATGCGCTGCTTGGGCGGCATAATACGAAGCGAACTACCTCCTGCTAGCGCTTTTTCTCTTTTTTGATCGAGGAAACGCCAGATCAAGCACCTCTTTGGTTTGATAACATGCGATTTTGAAGGGTCTGTGATATATCACAGCTCTCGTTGTAAGGATATCACACGACACTGACTCCTTCAACTGGCTGATTTATAACATTAGAAGGTATCGAACAAGAAAGGTATAAAATGAATTCGAAAATTGGCCGCCTTGCGGACGAGCTTGCTTCATTCAAGCGCTCTAGCTCTCTCTATATTGCTCCATTCAAGCGCTCTAGCTCACTCTATACTCAAATATTGGTGAGGCCGTACAGCGGGGTGTTCTGTAGCGATTCCTGGACGGCAGTACACGTAAACCCAGTGGTCAGTTCAGGGGCAGTGCCTCAAGCGCACAGCGTGGGGGTAAATGAGCGCAATGCAATGCGTACCATTGAATGCAGCGAGTTGATCACGCAACCGCACTCCACCACTTCTCCACCGAGCTTCTCGACGAGCTCCACTGTCACCTTGAGCGTGTTGCCCTGGACACAGACATCCCCGACAAAATGAGCCGTCTTTCGACTAGTGAAATTGCACAAAATAACGCATAAAGATCATACCGACGCAACCAGGTCATCGATAATGACGACGCGTCCTCCGTTCGTGATGGCGTCTTGGTGGATCTCCAGCCGTCCCGTGTAGAAGCCCGACACGTAGTCCACGCCCACCGTGTCTCCCGGCAGTCTGCGCGCGCGTCGCACCGGCACGAACGCGGCCTGGAGTGCCAACGCCAGCGGGGAACCGAAGATGAACCCCCGGGACTCGCAGCTCACAACGTGCGTGATCTGCTGATCCGCGTACCGGAGCTTGAGGGCATCGATTGCCACCTGGAAGGCCACGGGGTCCAGCAGCAGCGACGTCACATCGCTAAAGTCTGCGCCAGGCTTGGGGAAGTTGCTGAACACGCGGATCTTCTGTTTGATGTAGGCTGAGACCTCCTCCTCGTTTGCCAGGTCCACGGGTGGCCGCGCTGCGAGCTTCTCGCCGCTCATAATTGCACGTGAATGTGTGCGCGACGTATTTCGGACTATATTTTGAGCAATCTCAATGTGGACCAATCTATCACAATTTGGACCAGTTGTTTATTCAGCATGTTTGCAGCTGGACGGAAGGCGGCGGCAGGCTGCTCCTCGCAGAGCGTCGGGGCAGGCGAAGAAGGCGTTCGTAGTCGTCAGCAAGATGAAGGTGCGCTGTGAAGATGCTGGTAGATGAAGTATCGGAATTGACACTGCTTTCCCTGTCTTATCCATTAGACTGGCTGAGCAGTGGCAAGAGCTTTTCTAGTGGTACAGGCGACGAGAAAGCCCACGCAGCCGAGTTATCAGGATCCGGGCTCCGAGTTTACAAGCATCGACACCGTAAACATCGCCATAAAGAGAAGAAGGAGGAGAAGAAGGAGCAGAAGTCACTGGCCGCGACGTCGCGTAACAGCCGCCACCTCTCCAAACACAAGAAGAAGAGCAAGGACAAGAAAAGAAAAAGGCCGAGAAGTCGATCAAATAGCAGTGATGATGATGGAGACGACGGATCGGGTCGTCGCTCTCCACGACGTCGGCAGCGCAGCCGAAGCAACCCGCACCACCGGTCTCGATCCCAGACGCGCGGACACCAGGAAGAGAATCGGATTATTACAGAAACAACCAAAGAGATTGCCCTCCACGTAGTTGCTGACGGAGAGGACGATATTTTTGAGCTCGACTGCGTAGGCGACCGCAACAATCACTTATTTGGGTCGACGTACGTCCATGACCGACCGCTCTACGAGTTGGCGACACGACGGAATTTCCTGACGGGTAGTTGGTTATCTCACAAACAGCCAACATACGCGACTCCTAAAAGGCAGACAGAGGGGAAAGACTCCGATCGGTATTTCTCGCTGCAAGCCCGAAAAGCGGAGAAAGACGCTCGGCAAAAGCGTCTTTATCTCGCCTACTCGGAGAGACGGTCGGGTCGCGCGGCAGCTAACGAGGATTTAGGTCACAGCCAAGATAATCAAGTTGGCAGCCATGTCTTGTCTCACCCACCCGAGATGAATTTTATCCCGCTTGACCCACTTGTTGATGTCAGCGAGCTCGAGGATGGTGGCGTGGGTGAAGAACCCAATTACAACGTAGCTGCAAGTGATGGCGAAAAGGGGATTCTGCTATCTAATGGACAGAGCGTTGAGCAATATCTTGTGCAACGCAATAAGGTACTCAATCGTGCTGTAGCTGCCAACCCGCATGATATCGACGCTTGGCTCGATCTGATGGTTTTTCAAGAGCAGACGATGCGTCTTCACACCAAGACAAAAAAAATGAATTCGGCCATGAAAGCAAGTGTGGAGGACAAGCAAGCAGCAATTTTGGCAAAAGCGCTTGCTAGTAATCCCCAGTCGCGTGAACTGCATCGCGTGAAGCTGAACATGTCGTTACATTCTCAGGCGAGTGATGACTATGACTCCTTTCATCTGCAGTTAGAGAGCCTTCTCACTGAAGATCTTACAAACAGCGAGTTGTGGATCAAACTGCTTCAAAGTCGTCAACAGCATTTTGGCTGTTTCTCGATGCAATCTGTACGCGATTTGTACGCACGTATACTATCTGTTTTGAGAGCAGAACACGAAAATGTTGCAAAGGAGGCAGCAGCACCGACGAAGTCACCACTGTCAGTCACAGACTTGAAGGGGAAGACAGGGATTGAATCTCGTGACCTCTCACTGGAGAAGTTGTCATTTTTGCTACTTGATTTTCACTTTCTCATGTGCGTCTTTGAGAAAAAGGCGGGTTTTGTTGAACGCTCAATTGCCCAAATACAAGCGCTAATTGATTTTAGCATAAACAACTGTGCCGGAACTGCAATGAGTGGCAGCACTGGAGCCCATTTGGATCTGCTGCAAAAGTTTGCGGTGCGATGGAATGACGGAAGCACGGTGGGATTTGGAAGCGAGGGATGGAAGAACTTCACGTCAACTGATTGCACTTTTGAAGATGACCCCCCTCACCTTTTTGCCCCTGAGGTCGAGGAGCACATCCGGACAACTTGCGCTACTACGCTCGACCAAGTGAACCCCCCTGAAGTTCTGCGCACCAAAGAGCACAAGCAGAGTCTTTTGTGTGCTTCGGCGAAGTACAAACGCAAATCTCGCATAAAAGGTGGTACGAAGTCTGAAATTTTTGGTGAGAGAAGCAGCGTCTTGTGGTCAAGCTCAGCCGATTTTTATGCAAATGATGATTCAGAGATTGAATCCAGAACTGGTGGTAAACACATCTACAGCAATCTACATGGGTACCGCATTAGTGTCGATGATGCTGATGATACCAAAGAATACGAGCGCATCCTAGGCGAGCTGCGCAGCACGGAAACCGCGCGAACCCGGCAAGATCAATTGCTTGAAAAGGAAACAATGAAGCGTTCGATGCTTGCAGTGACAGAATCGGAAGTGGAAGACCAACGCGCAAATTACGATATGATCGAAGAAGGCGACCGCTTTGTGAAATGGCTTGTGCACGAGGAAGTGCAGACAGAGTTACAATGGGCTCCTCTGCGCTCAAGCAACCCTCTCCACCACGAGCTAATCGAGCAGCAGCCGGATCGAGCAATACTGACTGAAGAAATTCAACCATTTCTGTTCCCCGTTTTGGGCGCGAATCAATGGCGGCTTATTGCTGAGCTTCTGCATATTTGTGGCGTAAAGTGGCGTGGTGAGTACGCATGGGAAAATAATCTTCAAGTTTTCCAGTCTATGTATGCAGACGATGGTACAGATTCTGAGCTGCTTGTAGCTCCAATTTTGTCTGTGCTTGACCCTCAAGCACTCCACTCTAAGAAACAAACGCTGTTTCTTAAACCCCACGACCGAAATGTTTTGCTCCAGAGTGCCCTACTTGACGACGTCGCAGTAGAACAACGTGTTCTCTGTGACTCCAACAAGGTGTCATTTGTGCGAAGAGCCTTTACGCAGGCGTTGGGTGTCTTCTACAACGCTGATAAAGATCTGGCAAGCACCCTAAAATGCCTGTGGATTAGCTTTGAAGCCGAAGTCGTACGTACCGACGGTGGTGAAGAAGCAGATTTAGTGTATGCTCGGCGTTTGAGTCAACGCTTGGCTCAGAAAACGTCTAACGACGACACAGATTATAATGTGCTGTATGCCTACGCCAAGCTGGAGCTTAAACTGGGAAATAAACGTCAGGTACGACGGATCTGTGAGAGTACTCTCACCTCAATCGGTACGCCGCAGTCAAGCAACGCCGCCATGGCTAGATATTTTCATCGCTTTGTCTTTCTACGCGCGCGACTAGAGATGTGGCCGTCCAGCGACGAAGTGGAACAAAATACAGTACTCACTCGTGATCAAGAGCGCCTTCGTGTATTACGGTGTCTGTATACTTTACGTGACGTGTGGAGGCCAGATTGCAAAGAGAAGGAAACACTGGATGCAATTACAAAGAAACATCGGAAGCGGACTCGTGCTTTCTTGGAGGAGCAATTGATGTCGGATCCATCGATCGGAGCAAGTCTGATCGCTAGATATCGCACCGAGCTTGGCATTGCCATTCGGCAATGCGTTGAAGTTACTCCACGTGGTTGCGAGGACCATACAACAAGTGATAGACCTCAATTCCGGACAACCTGCTGGGCTGGGTACTGCTTACACAACTTGGCCCTCGTTGTTTATGCATTCCGAGGGTTAGAAGCAGCCTGTCACGAATACCGCCAAGCATTGGTGAAACCCAAACACCGTAACTGCTCACATCAAGCGTGGATGTGGACTTGCTTTCTCGAATTCATGCAGCAACATCAGGCTTCGTGTTTCTTTCCCGTGGTTGCTCCTCGTGCGTGGCGTTCGTCTGTCAGTCAAGCGGTTGAAAAGTTTCCGAAAAACGCGCTATTTCTTCGGCTCTTTGTCGATGCCGAGACTGGCAACACTATCTCTCAGGTGCTACGCAACTACTTTCTTCGGGTTGAGAAGCGCTGGCAACGATACTACGATTCACCGGAATTGGTAGAGTGGTTGTTCGCTCTACTCTGTGAAGTTTGCCGCGTTGAACGAGCTGCGACTATCAAGAATTTGTCTGATACCGCGCTGTCGAACTCCAACAAGCCTTCTCGCCCATTATGCTGCCTCTTTCATCGATGGGGGATGAATGCAACTGCGGTTGGGCGTATCAGGCAAATGTTTGAAAGTATGGTTAATCATATTCGGACAAAAGGCAACGCACTCTGCTGGCGTCTGTACATGCGCTTTGAAGTAGCACTAGGAAAAGTGGATGCCGCGAAAAAGATATTGTATCGTGGAGTTTCAGCTTGTGCCTGGAGCAAAGCGCTGTACATGGATGGACTTCGTATGCTGCGAGTGTATTTGAGCGAGGACGAATGCAAGGAACTCTTCGATCTTATGGAGGCCAAGGAGCTCAACATACGAGCCGACCTAGAGTAAAGAGTGAAACCCAAAATTAGCGGCTTCATATCATTTTCTGAAGAGCGATGGTTTTAGAGGTGATGCAAGAACGAGATGTGAGTAGTGCAGCAGGAGGAGGTCGTAAAGGGCCCGAAAGTACAGGTAATCTCCGTGCAAACTACAGCTCAAGGTTCACGTGCTGACGTACTATATAACTGGGCAATGAGTTTAGATCCCGTTGTCCGTCGTCTTGCTGCTGTTACTGGAGCGGAGTGGAGTGTGGCAGGCATTTTGAACGAAGTTTTACCAGAACAACGAAATTTATGCGACGCAAGATGCTTGCTGGAGTCCAGGCTGCGGCATAACAAAGTGTTCGACATTAAAAGGCCCCAGGCTGCTGAAGACAAAAGAAAGCGACATCGATCTGTGGTACCACTACAAATAGTCTCCTCCGTGCCTAAACAGCCTGCCATCTCGCATTCCGATAAGAGATCAAATTTGCGAACTTCGTCTGACAGCTTTCGTGGGCATGTACTTTCAGTTTGGGAAGACAAGTTCCGTTTGAAGTGTTTGGCCGTGGAGGATGCCCTCCTCTTGCTTGCCCAGCCGAATGTAGCGAGTACACTTGAAAGCGCTAGTTTTCTGCGAGAAGTGCGCCTGACGTACGATCAAGTTATGGAGCTGGAAATGGCGCTTGCCATGCTTCGTCGTCAAAAAGAATTGGCTGATTGTCATTCTCCAAAACAATCTTCCAGTAGTAGGAGAGCTACAATACCCCTGTGCAAGATACTTGCCCGCAATGCATGGTATCATGGTCGAACATTCTCAGTTGCCCAAACGTTGCCGGAAGTTATTACTTTCAAAAGGTTGACATCTTCCTCTTCAACACAGATTTCGACAGCCTTTTCATCTATTCGCGCTCGCCCAAAGTACTCAAGTAAGCTCCACGATAAGGGATATGATACTACTCATCTGAGTGTCAGGCAAATGAAGGCACCAAGCCGGATAGAATGCATACCAATCGGACCAAACTTCGCAGGTTGTACACGCCAAGCCAACGCGTACTTCAGCTACAACATTGACCTTTTGTTATATGCTCTGCTCCTACAGATCAGAAGGTCTGCCCACAAAACATTCGCAACTGGGTTCGCGATCACTGCATGGATGAAGTTGCTCGTTCTGTGACGATACGACAGAATTTCGCAGTTGAAAAACTCTTCGTACGATTGCCGAATGCTGACATTCATGTTTTACTGCATAACTGACCTTGCTCGTCGTGCCTTCAATCAGATTATCTTTTCCAAGCACTACTATCAATCTAAGCATCGCCGGTTTTCTCGTTGGCATCAGCAAGTGACGTGGATGCAGTGTGATGAACAGATACGCAGATTTTGCCGTCTGTAGGTTTCCTATTCACTTTATGTTGCATCCGATTAATCAGAAGTCTCGCTCACTTATAATATGATATGGACAGCAAATGCGCATTGTGGGTTCTCCGGAGATCTCGCAAGAAACTGGAAAATTTAGTCATTCGCTTATGGAGTAGCTGGATGTTGGACACTGCCCATCAACGCGAGGACGAAACCATCGCTGCTGCTGTCACCATTCAAAGCTGGGTTCGTAGTGTGAACGGTAAGCGGACTGCGGCAGTTCACCACCTGCACCAAACCGCGACTTCAATCCAAGCCGGTTGGCGAGGATTTTACTGCAGGAAGATGTTCAAACGAATGAAGCGATTTTATGAGTACAGCACAGCAGCTCATCACGTCCAGCGATGCTATCACTCGCACGTTTTTCGAGAGCGCTTTGACGCCTGGATGAGGTATCAAAGAGCAGCCCGCGTAATAACGCGAGCATTTAAGCATTATATCGAGAAAAGGCGCGATTTTGTAGCTTGGTGCCATCGTCTTGCACGCTATCACGCGATAATTGCCATTCAGATCTGGACGCGACGAACGCTAACCCGCATTCGGTGTGGCAATACAAAACGCGAGCGAGTAGCAAAGGCCCGCCAAGTGGTGTTCAGCTTTCTTCGACGCTCAAGATTCGTGCGATGTTTTGCCATGCGTGTGGATCGAACTCTGAAGCGAAAAACAGCAGCTGCTGTATTGCTTCAAAATGCATATCGAGCGAAGCAGGCTCGTGCACGATTCTACGAGCTGAAAGTTCGGCTGGAAGACCAACGACGTCAGGAAATCTTGACGACCATGTGGAACAACGCATATGCCACAACTATCCAAAAGAGGTGGAGGAAACGAAAATATTTGCAACGGCGTCAACAACAATCATCTGAATGAAGGAGGCCACGACTCTCAAAGAGTGTGGCCATCTAGTCCAAATCCAACAAGGCTTGTAACAACCCATGCTAATATCTGTCACAGGTGGCACAAGGCAAATATCAAAGCTTCAGGTGTGCACATTTTCAGATTGAAGCGCTTCACAGAACTTGCTAATGACGCCAATCTCCGTCACAAAAGCTTCGGTAGCTGAGTCACCTCCGAAGTCGACTTTGTCGAGAGCAATTGGCCGCGGATCTGTTGGACAAGTTGAGTTTGGTCGTAGGTGGCAGAGCGAGGTCTACGACTTGGGAGTGGTGCTGATTGATGCAGCAGAGGCCATTATCGCGGTGAGATGTGTGTTTCGGTGTGATTTGGCACCTACACCCGACAGCTCACTCGTGTGCTCCCGCGGAGTGCAACACACCTTTGTTTTGATGAAGCACGAGTACATCGAGCGTCTTCACGTGCGAACATCAGCAGATATTCTTGTTTCGCTGAAGATATGCACGAATCTGAGGTCGTCCCAGTGGTTTGGCGGCACAGGAAAGTGGCAAGGCCATGATCACTACAACGTGGAAGAAATAGTAGCCCCACAAGGATGGTACGTCTCCAACTTGTACGGGTCACACGTTGGCCAGCGCTGTAATCAATTGGGCTGCCGATTCGATCTGCTTTCACGATCGTCACGCATGGACCCCATTCAAGTGGACCTCTCGAAACAACAATCAAAGACGTCGCCTGCAACTATCAGAGAGGCCGGTATCGACGGGAAATCCTTCTTCTACAGTCACGCGGAGCTTCATGCGGTCGCCATCTCATGCTCCAGCCGCTTGCGTGCTATCTCCATCGTTACCGACGAGCAGTATAATCGCTATTTGCGCGACCGCGAGAGCGCCCTCGGCCCAAACGAGCATCTGCTTGAACTAATTGCAGGTGAGCGGATCCACCGCGTAGATGTCTGCCACTCCTCTTCAACACTAGTCGGACTTCGCTTTACGACGACGCTGCGTACTACCCAGTGGTTTGGCAGTGTGGACTCTGGGTCGATAACTTCTCTTTGTAGCGAGCAGGGCTACGTCTGCGGCTTCTTCGGGACTCGTGACGCTGGCGGCATCTGCTCTCTCGGTGCTGTGTACCAAATGAAAACTCCACCACAAGACACCAGTAAGGATATCGCGCGCTGGGACGCCATGCGTGAGGAGCTGCTGCCAGTGAAGTTCCCGACCTCGTTCTGAAGTTGAAGTTGACCGTACTTTAACGAATTTATACAGTAATGTCATCTTTCTCAGTCAGACTACCGGTATTATATCCCCCGATCGTCGCAGTCATGGAGAAGAGTGAGCTGCGCGTGCGCTGGCTGGTTCTGTTCCTGTCGTGCCTGTTGATGATCGGCAACTATTACTGCTTCGACAACCCCGCGGCGCTCAAGAGCCAACTGCAGCAGCACTTCAACAACATCCCCAAGAACCGCTACGAGTTCCTCTTCGTACGTTTGCCCCCGATCTTATTTATGAATCGTCATCAAGGCAAATAAGATGCTGTAAATAATTAAACTAATTATTGCGCTTGTGGCTACAGAATTTACTATACACATTGTACTCGATCCCCAACATCTTGCTACCGTTCTTCGGCGGCGTTTTGGTCGACCGCTTTGGGGCGCGCGTGATGCTCTTCGCCTTCTCGACAGCAATCCTCACGGGCCAAATTATCTTTGCTACGGGGTGCTCGCTTTCCAGCTTCAACATGATGCTGGTAAGAGCCTGCACAAGCTCACGGTGCTAAACACTGCTGACATTTCTTCTTGGTGGTGATATAACGTTGCAGTTTGGTCGAGTGGTGTTTGGATTCGGTGGGGAGAGTTTGGGTGTGGCTCAGGGAACGCTCGTCGCCTCGTGGTTTAAAAACAGTGAGCTTGCTCTTGCGTTGGGGATCAACCTCAGTGTTGCTCGACTTGGAAGCGTCATCAACAACGAACTGAGTCCAGTTGTCGCTCAGGATTCGAGTGTTTCGACGGCCCTGTGGGTGGGTGTTATCATGTGTATAGCTTCCACTTTCACGGTGCTGCTTGTGATCCCGATCGACAAGCGAGCTGAAAAGTTAACACAGGAAAACCAGAAAGAAGGAGGCGCGGCTGCTGAAAGCATTCACTTTAGCGATATCAAACATTTCCGCCCAGCATTTTGGCTACTGGCGCTGAGCTGTTTGGTGGTCTATGGCTGCGTTATTCCCTTCAACAACGTGGCCAGTAGTCTTCTAATGGAGCGCGATTTTTTCAAGGATCCTCCCGAGATGTGCCGACGATGTGGTGAAGGGCTCTACGTTACTGAAGTTGATTGCCAAACAATCGTTCCAGGATGCCCCAGCGTTCCTCCATATGGATGGCCACTCCCGTTGCTTTCTGCAAATTGCACGATCAAGGAACCGGAGGACCAATGGAACTGCTCAACTTCACCTCCACTCATCAACGGTGACAATATCAATTGTGATGACGAGGCATGGAAACTCGGGCCGTTGACGAAGACGTACTGCGCCACGAAAACGGATGCAGCGCAGAAAGCAGCTACGCCAATGTCCATCCCGTACATTATCAGCGCCGTCATATCTCCGTTTCTCGGATTTGTAGTCGACCGTGTCGGTCTCCGCGCCTTTTTGGCGCTGGTGGCGCCGCTGGCCCTGACGGCAGTCCATGTCATGCTCGGACTGACCCATGTAACTCTGTACGTGCCGCTGGTGCTCCAAGGGGTCGCCTACAGCGTGTTCGCAGCGGCGTTGTGGCCGTCCGTTCCGTGTAAGAGCTTTGAAAGTGATCTTTCATCACACGTTGAATCTGATCGTGCTTCTTTGTGTATGCAGATGTGGTCCAGGCAAAGCACGTTGGAACTGCGTACGGAGCCATCACCGCCATCCAGGTACGTACCCCGTCCACCGTTTCTTGCACTGTGTGGTGTTAGTTGATTCTAAGTATTTGCATATTTTGTGTGTGTATCTTTCCAGAACATTGGGCTCGCACTGTTTCCGCTGGCTGTGGCGGCGGAATTCAACCACGACGATCGGTACATCCCTGGCGTGGAGCTGCTCTTCGTGTCGTTCGGCGTGCTGGGCAGTCTGGTGGGCATCGCCCTCAATGTGGTAGACTACCAGAATGGATCCATCCTGAACCACACGAACGCCAAGAAGAGAAGGATTTCGCTTATGCTGGACGAGGACGCACTTGACACGGAGGCGTTGCTGGCCGCCGAGCACTAGCTTCGGAGCTTTTCAAACTTCAAGACTCAGGTGTAGCCATTTCCACTTCAACGTAGAAGCTGGAGTATGGTATGGTCCGAAATCAATCTATCGCTGCATATGTGTACGCGCTCAGAGCGTGAAGCATGGTGCACATTTTCAAGTTGTGCGCGCGGGCAGACGACTTTTAGCCTGCTGCTCGCGTTTGCTTTGCACTCTGACGACGGCTGGCTTTATGAACTGACTTGCCTATACCGGTTTAAAATGTGACCAGGAAGTCACTTGAACGGTCATGGTGTTGTGAGCGACATTCTGAAACGACAGGAAACATTGGATCATTGGTAATGGCGCCATCTCGGCGTGTGTTCACTGCTAATGCAGGCGGTCAGTGCACTGCAATGACCACCTCGACACCGCTTGTAGATATATGGAAGACATTGATCCCCCCTGAATATTTTCTCGGCTTATGAGGGATAGGCATTTACCACGTCAGATTTGTGACTTGATTTTAGTATGCTGCGTGGAAAAGGGGTGTTTCGTCTTGACTACCGGGACTACGGGAAGGGGGGGGAGAGTTGGCTTTTGGCTGGCGATTGCCGGCGGCAACAGCACAAACGAAGAACCACAGCGAGGCGAAGAAGGCCCTCGTTACGGCACTTGTGAGGAGTCCACCCCTCCGTTGCCCCCGGTGACGCGCGTTACTCGGTTCCTCCCTCTCTTCTCCCCCTTCGACAGCGGAGCCCAGAGAGACCTCTTCTTCTCCCCCTCAGCAGCAGTCACAGGCAGCTATCATGGACGCGTACGAGCAGGTCCGCATCATCGGCAAAGGCTCGTTCGGCGTCGTCACGCAGATCGTGCGCAAGGCTGACCGCAAGGTGAGCATCCGGGGGCCCGCAGGACGGACGCAATGTGTTCAGCAATCGGAGACTCACTCGTTTATGCCTGCAGACGCTTGTGTGGAAGGAGGTCAACTATGGCGCCATGAGCGAGAAAGAGAAGCAGCTCATCGTGAGCGAGGTGCGTAGGAATTTGCCTCTAGTGGGGGTGAATATGCTGATTTTTGTATGGACATTTTCTCTACACAGGTGAACATTCTGAGGGAGCTGCGCCACCCGCACATTGTGCGCTACCTGGACCGAGTGATCGACAAGCAGGCCACCAAGATTTACATCGTCATGGAGTACTGCGAAGGTGGTGACCTCGGTCAGTTCATCAAGAGGAAGAAACGGGAGGGGTACGCACTTTCACCGCCTGTCCCTATGAAATCATATTAGAATATGAGTGTTGACCTATGACTTTGTCGTTGATGGCAGGTCCTACATCGAAGAAGGCTTCATCTGGCACATTTTTACGCACATCTTCCTGGCACTCAAGGAATGCCACCGCCACCGTGAAGGCAACGTCATCCGCCCCATTCTGCACCGTGACATCAAGCCTGGCAACATTTTCCTAGACTCCAACGTACGCCTCTGATTTTGATTTCTTTTCTCGTGAGGGTTCTAATATTCCATTCCTTTTTTCTAGAACAACGCCAAGCTCGGCGACTTCGGTCTTGCCAAAGAGCTGAGCAGCGAGTCTCGCTTTGCCCAAACGAATGTAGGCACCCCGTACTACATGAGCCCGGAGATGGTGAATGAAATGACCTACGACGACCGTTCCGACATTTGGGCTCTAGGCTGTTTGCTGTACGAGATGGCCACCCTGGGCCCCCCTTTCGATGCTACAAACCAACTGGCACTTGCGAAGAAAATTAACGCCGGCAAGTTCACACGGATCCCGTCGCAGTACTCAGAGGGTCTCTTTCAGGTCATTCGCTGGATGCTGCACAGACAACGCTCTCGACGACCGAGAATCGAGGATTTGGAGCGTGTTCCGCAGTTGCAGCAGAGATTACGTGCGTACGCTGCTGCCAACACTCCGCAGCCAGCTGCCGACCAGAACCTGCAGACGTCTTACAACCAGAAGATGAAGGAACTGCTTGGCATTGAGGAGGATCTGCGCCGCCAGGAGGCCGCTCTCATGGCTCGTGAAAAGAAGCTGAAAGGTAAGAAGCAGTATTGGTATATTGCTTTCAGATCAGTTAGCTTACGCTGCGCTGCGTTGTTTGTCTTGCAGAGCTGGAGGTGGACTACATGCGTCGTGAAAGTGAGTTGAAGAAGCGGGAGCAGATGGTAGAAGTGATGACACGCAAACTGTCGTACAACGCTGCCAAAGTGGGATCCCCAACAACTTCTGATGACTCAAACTCCAGTGCAGACAACAACTTAAGTCACGGAGGCTCGCAGAGCCCTAATCGGCGGGGAGACAATAACAGCGAAAGTCCTCCAGGTCGAAGCGGGCGAGGACAAACTCTTGGTGATTTCCAGTCCAACTCCACCAGTGATCTGGGTGCTAAGGTTGCTGCTGAGGAGGTCCAGCAGACAAGTAGGTCTCAGCGTGGGTATCCTGCCAAAGGCCAGAGCAGTCCTTACTATGGCCCAACGGGCGATGTCAGCTCGACTCCGTCGACGTCAACAAGACTCCGCGATGCCCCTGAACAAGTCGCAAACCTGGTAAGTCTTCACTTCTCTACGTAAATGATGTGGAGTATGTAGTCCTCCGAGTTGATTCCTTAAATTAACGTTCTTGTTTGAACTTTGTAGATGAAAGGAATGTGGAGGAAGAACAACTAGCTGATGCGACGTGTACCCAAACGAGCATGGGGAACTGAAGAGCACGGCATCAGTTTGATCTTGTCTGCAAGGCGAAGGCCACAACAGCGGAGGGGATGCGGTGCGACAGTAACGTATTATCTGCATGTGTTTTGGTGTAACTAATCGACAATGAAGGCGCAAACTTAGCGAACCAGCGAGCCACACGCCTTTTGTCGAGTCCTTTCACCGCCGACACGCACCGCCGGCGCCATCAGTATTTGTACAAGATAATCAACCAAAAGCACAAGAAAAATCAAGGCGCGGAACCCAGTAGCAGGGTGAGCGTGAACCTGCAGACGAGGTTTGCACAGATAGAGTACCATTGCTGCATGAGGGCCAGCGAGGACGGAAGCCGTGGGGTAACTTCTTGTTCCGGTGGTCCAGCCAGGCAGTGAGAAGACAAAGAGGAGGAGGTAGGAAGGAACCACAGTAACATCAAGATTTGATAAATTCTTTCGACATTGCTTCTCAACCTGAGTGTTTTCTTGCGAGTGCAATTTCGTGTGCTGGATGTGGATCGAATATACGGCGTTAAATTTTGAAAGATCCATAATCTCGGTGCTGGCTGACGGCGAAAACTTATCAGAAATTCATAGTTGACTTGACTTCTTTGGCTATTTACTTTGTATCCTCAACTTCTGTCTTGGTATCGTCCTCTGCTTCTGTCGTCGTAGTCTCTTGAGCTTCGACTCGAATCTGCAGCAGCGCCTCAACGTTCGTGCGGCATATGGGGCACGTACTGGAGCTCTTGCGCAGCGCTTCGGCGCACTCGCTGCAAAGGCACATGTGTCGGCAGGGTAGAATTGTCGTGTTGCGAGGTTCGCACAAGCAAATAATGCACTCGGCGCCTTCCGGAATCTCGACTTCATCCTTAGTAGCTTGGTTTGTGTCAGCCTGTCCTTCTCCAGCAGCACCGCCGGGCTTGGGCGCTGCAGCCACTGATCCATCGATGCCGTAGATCTCCTGCAACTCATACGTCAGTCCGTCCACCTAGTCGACCAAAAAGACGCAGAAAGCGTGAGAACACGCAAGATACTTGGCAAACTGCAACTCCCAACAATGTAGATGATTATCCATTCCGTACCAGGATTTTTTGCTTAAGCATTTTGATATCCCAGCAGTCTTCGCCTTTCTTCACGAACGTGCAGAACGTCGACTGGGACTGGGGGCTTTTTCCTAAAGAATACAAAGTATCAGCACGCCATTAGTAACAACACCCAAGCATGTCAAGACGTTGCAGGTTGCCCACTTACTAGTTGAAGAGACTTCCAGCACGATGATCAGTGGGTACTGCATCATACCAGTCTTGTACACCATTTCACCAGGATCATACGTCGATAAGTCCAATAGCGACAGTGGCGGGTCGTGCTTTTCCTGGCCCTCCTCTTTCGCCGCCTCCTCTTCAGCCTCGACCCCTTTCAGAATGAAGCTCTGGCCCAGTCCAGAGGGAAAGTGCTGAACCAGTACAGGGTTCTTGTCTTCGTGAACCAGGGAAAAGCTGGAGCTGCCAGTGTCCGCATCAACAGTCTCTGCAGCCACTAAGAAGACGCTGATCCGACACGGTTTGGTGGCGTCGAACTGGAATTCCAGTGCGTACTGTTGCGGGTGAGTGGGCGACTGCTGCAGCTTGAGACTGGCCTTCTTGAGGTTCACGTGGTTCTTCACCGTGCAGGTTTGCTGCAGCTCTGGGACGTCCACAGGGACACGACCCTGGTTGGACATGAAGGCCATATCCGGGCGTCCTCGACTGAGGTACAGCGCCTGCATCTGCGCCGGTGTGTAGCTCCCTCGCGGAGCTGCTGCCGCTCCTGCGGGCTCTCCATACAGCGTCCCTCGCGGAGCTGCTGCCGCTCCTGCGGGCTCTCCATACAGCGTCCCTGTCGTGCTGCGCCGCTGCCGATTGACGCTGGCTGTATGGCCCATGATGGTGAAAGCTAGAGTCGGTTGATGCTCGGTTTTTATAAAGTTAGAACAGGAATGGGTATAAGAAGGGTATCAAAATCTTCTCAAGATTATAGCAGGTAAGAAGATATAAGAAAATTTGTTCTTATCCTCATATGCTGCAAAGCCGTCCTTGCTAGATTTCACAGTCAATCGCTGTCTATCCTGATCGCTGGTGTCGATCCGTCCTCACTACTGCCTTTATCATCACTGGTTTCATCTCCGAAATGGTCGAGGCCGCTGTGGAGCTGGTGGGTTATCACCAGCTCGGGGGTATTCGGCTGCATAGCTTGGAGTGCACGAATTCAATATGTGGAAAGGCTTCTCTCGGAGACAGCACTCGCGGCTGTCATGGAAAAATCTTCGGTTCTACCACCACTTCACAAATAGAGGACCTCTTAACCCCCACCATCTTGTGCAGGTAACTTACTACTACATGTAGTATGAGGTATCTTAAGATTGTCTTCTGAACCAATTCTTCTTAAGATAAAAGAAAATTAATTATAAGAACCGATGCCATCCCTGATTCAAACGTTTTAAAGTTTTCCCTGGATAACTTCTCGAGACTGTAGAGACTCTTTAAAGTCTTCGCCCATACTCCATGCATTAGCGCCCTCGTCGGCGTCGGCATTCCACATGAATGAATTGGCTCCGTCTACAGAAGCGCGAATTGGTTAGTTGAAGTACACTGTTTTGGCAATATGATAGTAGGTTCACAACGTACACTTGATACCTTTCGCCGGAGGGCAGCCGCCGTGCAGGCTGGCAGGATCCAGATCGTTCATTGGTGTCTGCGAGTAAAATAAGGACGCTGTGAGCTTCACGGGTGGCACTGCGAGCCCTTTGGAGCATTCGTCCATACCCTCCCGCTGGATTCCAGTCACCACACGCTCTTTCGAGTACGGGAACACTGTCTCGCCACCTTCAGGGCAGTCGTTCAGGTAGAGGAACAGCGTCGCGAATCGATTTGGTTCGAAGTGGTGCAGGTACGTTGGCTTCTCATATGCGAACAGGCTGCCAGCGCGCTTGGTCCAAGCCTCCACCACAAGATCGAAAGCACGTGGGCTATTGCGCAGCACCTCGAGCAGAGCATCGTTGTTGTCTTGGTTCTCGACAAGCCACGTGTGCAGTTCCGCAGTTAGTGCCTCGACAAGGAGCTCTTCACTGTAGTCTTCAAGGATATAACCAACCAGGCGGCTCTGAAAACTCATGTAAAATGTTGGATAGTCTTCTCCCTCGGGTCTCACAGGCTTCGGAACAGTATCGGCCTGTGTGTTTAGTAGCGTTTGTACACGCTCCTTCGCCCAACGCACCCACCGAAAGTAGTGCGAGATGGCACTAACTGGAAGTTTTGGAAAAGAATACACAAGTTCAGGAAGCCCAGCGCGCTTTTCCCATGATTTTACGATGAACGGTAGCAAATAGCCTTTGCTCTCCAAAATCGGCCCCATGATGTTGTCCGCTTCACGTTCAAGGTTCTCGTTGATCCATGCTTCCCACTCTACATCAGCGTGCTCCCAGAAGAAGTTGGTTGCGTCCGCGTCCTCGATGAAGCCTGTTAGAAGTGCGTGATGAAATGTAGTCGTGCTCTGGACATCCGGAAACATTATGCCACCAGGCAAGAACTCAACAGGGATAACGCTGTCTCCATGTTCTTGACGAAGCTTCTCGATTTTGACTGAGGCCCAGTCGATCCATGCCTCAAAATCGTCCGCAGTCAATTGCTTGCTCCGCAGAAACACTTTCGAGTCAAAATAGTCTTCGTGCTGGCGGAAGAACTGACCCGTTTCGTACCTCACGAGTTGCATCCTTTCCGTGTAGCTAGCAGACGGAAGACGGGCGATCCGCGCCGATCGTACACGGAAGTTGCGCGTGAATTGAGTATCATCAAGAAAAGCGGTGAAGCTCGTGCGGTCTGCGTGATAGCCGTTCTCTGCATCAACACTGTCTACGGGAGAGCGGGCGAGATGAGCGACGCCCTCCCCAATAATGGCATCGGCTTCCTCCTGCGAGAAGAAGCCTTCCACCGTGAACACCTTCGGATGAAGCGACTGCGTCGTGACGGTGCAGCCTTCGATCTCACGTGCATAGCCCACCTTGACTCCAGGCCACACCCAAAGCTGTCCATCTAGTAGTACGTGAGCAATACGTTGCGTATTCAGGTCGTGCGCCGTGTGGATCGGCAAGCCGTCAATGGAGAAGATCTTCATTCCATTGGCCATTCGATCAGGATCGGCTCGAAGGTGCTCTGCCGCCATCTGCGCCAGCTCCAGGAGACATGCTTCCTCGTCCTGACGGTACGTCCAGGACAGGAATATCCCTTCGTTTTGCCCGTTGAGCATAAAGAAGACTCGGCCCTGTGCTTGGAGCTGTTGCTTCTGGCCCAGCACCAACTCCACATGCGTCAAGCCCTCGTCCGTCGGCCGGACGTCCGGGCACTCGTGCTGCGCCCCGACCAGCAGCGGATGCGTGTCGATCGTCACCACTTCACTCTTATACTTGTCCACGAGCAGCTCGTTAACAGGGGGCGGCACGGTGGCATTCGCAGCGGATCCGATCGAGTCGATGAGGCGGTGCTGCAACCAACCGGGCGGCGTCCAGACGGCCGCGAGTAGCGCCACGATCGCCGGGATCACAGCCAGCGCCACCCAATTCCTCGACAGCGACAAGCGCTTGCTGGTTGGCGCAGCATTCGTCGTCTTGGCCATGACACTCGGCAGCGTGGCAACTTCAAGTGGTCTGACGTTCCAATCAGGGCGGAGCGCCGACGACATCTAAGCACAACCACACGACGTTTTCCAAGCAGAAAGTGACATCCCAATTGTGATGACATCCCTGATAGGCCTCGCAAGGCAGCAATGAACATGTACTCGCGAAAGCTAGCTCACTGCCTTCACATTGAGCAATCCAACGTCGGAGGCAGTTTCCTCGGAACGATGCAAGTTGGTGCTCGACAAAGGGACAAGCACTAAAGCGAAAGTTGACAGTAGAATTTCACTGTAGCCATGTTTTAACGATGAGACAAGCGCAAGTGTTGCATTGAGTACGCCAGCGAGATTAGATGATACAGTTCATAGTAGCTTAGAACTAGCTTTTCCAGAAATGTAAAATATCGGGATACAGGATTACACAGGTCTCGCGAGGGCCACGACCGCGTCGTCGACCCGCTTCGATTGGCCAATTTCCCGGATTTGGCACAGAAACATGCTAAGTTCGTCTTTTTTTCGCCAATTCTGGTGCGGGGTCCATCGTTTCCGAATCTTGCGTAGCTTGCAACCGTCAGTGGCTGCGCTGCCATTTCCGCTTTCGATCTTCAGCGTGTCCAAGCTCCTCGAACCAAGCCATGCAGTCCGCCGTTCTCAAGTCTTGCCGCTGCGTAGCCAGCTGCGCTCGCCGCGTGCGCTCCGTCCGCGCTCTCACGACGTACTCGGGCGGTCAGCCGTCCGAGGGCCAGGGCGGCTTCTACGGCTCGGCCAAAACGCGTTCTGAGGCCAGCTCCAAATTCAGCCCCGGCTCGCGCGCTGAGCCGCAGGACCTGACCAAGCTGCAGCAGCTTATGAAGCAGTGGGAGGCGCAGAAGGCGTCGCTCGCGGCCGAGGAGCAGAAGAAGGCGCTCGCACGTCTCGCCAGCGAGGAGGAGACGCTCATCCAGCGGCTGATCATCCGGGGTGCGCCCGTCTGGGGGCTCTCCACGCAGCAGCGCGAGTTCGTGGCCGAGTGCAGCAAGGCCGGTCCCTAAGTATGGCGCTTGTGTATCCAGCTCGTCGACCGGTCTCCTCGTGCCTTTGTGGAGGGCGGTGAAGCGCCAAGTGACCCTCTCTCCATTTATATCGTCGTCGGCATTTGCTCTGCGTCTCGGAAGAATAAAACGAGATACGAGCTATAGGAAGGCAAGCTGCCGGTTAATGTATCAGTTTCTTGATCATATTACAGTCATACACTTCGTCTATCTATCAGATACACGAGGCCGAGGAAGCCCGGGTAGGGGCTCACCCCTAGTGACGTCTTTGCTAGACAAGTTTGCACGCGCGGCGAAGGACAATACCGGTAGGCAATGTGGCATTGCGCAAGCGACTTCCGTCTAAAGTCTTCAGACCAAGCAGAAAGGATGCAAGTGGATGATTCGAATAAGGCATCCAAGCAGACTTTGCAGATCAAATAAAAAAACTTCCTCGAGGTGGCCAAAGCGATCGCCACTGAAGATTTCGGTGGTAAGCTCAATTCCTCGCCACGTCACATGCTCAGCATTTCTTCGCGCACCAATATGTATTCGATTGATGTACAAAATAGCTGGGTCGGAGCCTTACATATTTATTCGAGTGATCGACTTGACTTGCTGGCGGCCGTACAATGGAAGGTCTAAGGACATGTCTGGCAGCCGACTCACACGCTCGTTCTCATCCTGGTTGTCGACCTCGTCGCCCGTGGACACTTCTCTGGCGCTCACGGTTCGTCGGAGCGATGGGGCTTGCGCTGCTGCCGGCTCCAGCAAATCCGATAGCGCTGTGGATGCTGCGGGATCACTGGCCATCGTCGAGGAAGACGCGGTCATCAGATACATCCGCAGCGTTTCCAGTCTGACATCCGGTGGCGCGACAATCTTCGTAGGCGATAGTTTGTCCCCATCCAGCTCGACCGGCGCGGGCTCCATTGAGTCCGAACCTTGGCTATCGTCTCCTTCCTCGGGCGTTTTTTCAGCAAACCACTCCGTCTTCAACGAAATGTCGGTGCGTTCGCTTGCCAACGCACCAAGCTGTGTCACCAGTCGAGCTCGAATCTCCGGGTGTAGACCACTTTTTACGATCATCTTGTGGTAGATCGCAGCCGAGCGCGCCCCGGATACAATCGCGCAAAGCCATTCTACAATGCGCCGGAACTGGATGACATTGTCGTGGCAAATGTGGCGACGAAACAGTTCGAAGAGCTCCGGGTACTCGCCAAGAAGGCGGTGCTTCTGCACCGCGAGTTGCTCTATGCAGCGACACAACTCGTTGCTCACCTCGTAGCCGTGGGTCCCTGCCGCGTAGCAACCGTCACAGAGCTCATAGTTCTCGCAGGTGTTGCATTTCCACTTCCCACCGACGATGGGGCTCATACCACAGCCATCGCACAGAGCATTTTCGTGGACGTGATTCTTGTAGTAGCGGGCATTTAAGAGCGTCTTCACATCACCAAGCACGGCACCCATGTTCGTCTTCGAGCGCAATCGACCAAATACACCACTAGTGCCCGGACCAGACCCACGAGCTCCCAGTGAGTCGAAAGGAAGCGATGGCTTTCGTTTCAAGGACTTCGGGGCTCCAATAGCCCCCTCCAACATTGACTTGGACCCAGTCACACTGGCGCTAAGATCAATCGGCTCGGAAGTAAACCGGTCCTTTGACAAAACCAGCACTCGATTGGCATGCAGAACCGAGGGTCCCGAGGCATCTCGTTTTGGTCCGTAGAATAAATGATCTCTAGACCACAGGAGCGACGAGTTTTGTGTACCTTCAGCAATTCCGTCATCGCCGCTAGTTGCTTCAAAGCGCACTTCATCTTTGTGCTTATGGTCAAGAGTGATCTTGAGGTCGGAAACGCGAACGTAATGCGTGCGAACGTAAGCTTGCACCTTCAGATCTTGGCGGTTCTTCAGTAACGGTACGATCAATCTTCTCATATTCTGGTTGACATTCTCGTCAATGCTTTCGATTGAGATCTCCGGGTGGAAATTGGACCGAATATCTCGCCCTTCCAGAACGTACCCCAGCCATTTCGATATCTTCTCTCTCCCCTTTTCGGGTATGTTTCGAATCAAACGCTTTACGACTTCAGACTCCATGTCGATGGGTGCTACTGGGAACACCTCGCCATCCAGTTCCCAATCATTTTGTGACGTTGCTGATGCGGTGCTGTCGTGGCCCAGACTTCCGCCAACACTGGAAAGTCTTGACTGGTCCTCCGAGTTTGAGAGACCAGCACACGGACTGGGTTGGCTTCCGCCACGAACGTAGCGCAGCATCTTCGTTTTCGTTACCAGGGAATCCAATTGTGAGTTCTGGACTCCAAGACAACGGAAGTGGACATCGTACTCACGCAACTTGCCTTGCAGTGTCTCCATCTGAGCGTCATATTCGTCACGGCAATGTGTCAACTCCGTCGTGAGTTCATTCACATGTTGAGTGCGAATCTCTAGCTCATGCGATTTTGCTGCAAGCTGGTGACGAAGAAATTCGTTTTCCAAAACCGAACTCGTAGCTCGTGATCTTTCCTTCACCACACCTGCCGATGGTGTAGTATCTTCAATTTGACCTAGCTTTTCAGGACCCAATTCACTGTCTTCTTCGATTGTTGCCTGAACAGACGCCTCGCTATCGGCCGTGCTAGCTGTTGATAATGGAGGCGTATCCGTCGTACGCCTTGCCAGCATATGATTTAGCTCTTCGCATTCCTTTACCTTTGCCGCCAACTCGCTTTCTAAGAACGTAAGTCGCTTCATGGAGTCTTCGTTTCGGCTAACGATCGAAGCCACTTCGAGCTCATTTTGCTGAAGGTCATTGTTCTTTGATTCCAGTTCGGTGCATCGACCTTCTAGGCTAGATATTTCTGCCACCTTTGAAGTTTGATCATCCTCGAGTTTCTCCACTCTGGCCTCGAACATTTTCAGTTGTTCTCCCCTTGAAGGTTCAACCGATTCGCTCGCCTTATTGTCTTTGGCTTCACGAAGTAAATCTTCTAGAGAGGCTATGCGCCTATCCTTTTCAGCAACAAGAACCTTGTATTCTGCCACAGTTCGCTCCTCGTTTACCTTCGGCTTGTTCTTGATGCTCTTCGCACGGGTTCCGAATCGTAGTGTGGAGATCGTCTCCTCGCTATTGTAGCTACTAGAGCTGGCACAAACAAGAAGCGTTGTTTCCGAATTCCCTCCAAGCGAGTCTTGCAGAAGCCGCGTAAGCTTGGAGTCGCGATACGGAATGTGTGTGTTAGCGTGTCCACTCGTCAGTGCATTCATCACGCTACCCAGGGCACTAAGCGACTTGTTAATGTGCTGCGCCTCTTTAAGAGTTTGGCCTTGAGCATGAGTCTTTCCGACTTTCTCCGACCCAGCCAAGTCCACCAAGAACAACTTTCCGCTCTTCAATGAGCCCGTCGCCGTGTTCCGCTGTTCTATTGTGATGATGAACACGGAATGACTTCGACTTGACTCATTGTTCATTCTCGTCGATGAAATGACTCGGTTCGCTCCGCCCAGTTGCATAACGGACTGCATCTCTTCCACTGAGGCGCAACACACTTCCGTCGCACCGGCCACCCACACGCCACGCTCACGACTCTCGCGCACATTCAGATTTGTAGACGAAGGTTTGAGAAGATCACGGATTTTCTCCATGTAGATCTCAACGTACGAGACGCGCACAAGGAATTCGAGGTCCGCCTGCATGTTCTGGATCCCGTCGAAGATATCGGCCATGACGCGCGGGATTATGCCCTCGTAGACGGCGTCTCCCGGCACACCCTCCATCGAGAAGGTCTTGCCGGATCCTGTCTGGCCGTACACGAAACACGTGCAGTTGTAGCCACGCAGAGCCGACTCCACCAGCGGCTTGGCCGTCGCATCGTACACGTCCAGTTGCGTGGACTGGGTGCCGAAGACCTGGTCGAACGTGAAGGTGTGATCGTCCGACACGCCGCGAGCCTCGCTGTGTACGTGCGCGGCGGCATTGTCTTCCAGGCGCACGCACTCTACGGCCTGGTGATTCTGCTCCAGTTTATTCTGCGGGCGGAAGCGAGCGCACACGCGGATGCCCGCGCGAGTCTCCGCCGCGGATCCCATCGTCTCGGTTGAAAGGGTTGACTTTTGGCCGGTTTGCATCTGATACCGACCTGATCCTCGCCAGTCGACGACTGCTGATTGGCGTACAGAACCTGCACTATTCAAGTACACGTCATGTACAAATATAGCGCCGCCAAGCATCTAGCGACGCTAGTAGCGTAGCATAAGCACGGCACACCCAGGGTAAATGCCATGGAACTGTCAGCCCAGTGACAGCAGCTCTGCTCAGCGTTATTGAACTGTAAAGTACTTATTGCTTACTGGGTACATATGTGAACGCCATAGAGGAATACATGTACACTGTATGCTTGTTTTCTCTTTGAAAACGACTCGGGTGTCGTGGAAGTAAAAAGACGAGCAAAACCTGTGCTTGACCATTTGGTAAATGCAAGCAATGCGCAACGACAGCAAATGCCACTGGTTGGTGCAACATGGTGCTAGCACTCGGCAACACCACCAGAAAATGAAGGTTATCACGGTGTTTTGCATGCCAGTGTGTACATTTCATAGTTCGGCATGAAAATAGCACTTATCTCCCCATCCCATATCCCTCATCTTGGCTCCGCAGCCTGCGCCCAGTATGCTCGATTTGTAAGGCCCAGGGAGAGACTTCTCGGAGACAAAGACCAGTAATCTCTATATTTCGGGTTTCCCGCTTAAAAATCGGAAATCACAGCCCTAACAACGTGGGGTCTCGAGCGTGCTGGTGGTCCTCCCATTTCGTAGAGCAGCACAAAGCGCCTCGCCCGCCCCCCAGAAGACAGCAAGATGATGTCCAAGCTGAGCCTCGTCCGCCAGCCGCTCGCCCGCGCGCAGTCGTCGGTAGCGGCCGCTGTATCCAACTACCCGTCGTACGTGCTGAACGCACCGGCCACCGAGGTGACGACGCTTCCCAGCGGCCTGCGCGTGGCGTCCGAGGGCTCCCACGGCGAGACGGCCACCGTGGGCGTCTGGATCGGCGCCGGATCCCGCTACGAGACGGCGCAGAACAATGGCGCCGCCCACTTCCTGGAGCACATGGCCTTCAAGGGCACGAGCAAGCGCACGCAGCAGCAGCTGGAGCTCGAGATCGAGAACATGGGCGGCCACCTGAACGCCTATACGAGCCGCGAACAGACCGTGTACTACGCCAAGGTCTTCAAGAAGGACGTACCCCGCGCCATGGACATCCTCAGCGACATCCTGCAAAACTCCAAGTTGGACGAGGCCGCCATCGAACGCGAGCGCGATGTCATCCTCCGCGAGATGGAGGAGGTCAACAAGCAGCAGGAGGAGGTCGTGTTCGACCGCCTGCACGAGACCGCCTTCATGGGCAACGGCCTCGGCCGCACCATCCTCGGCCCCATTGAGAACGTACGTCTTACTTGCGTAGAGAGAGCTTTGACTGGAGTTACTGACCGAGTGACTCCTGCTGTTGTGTATCCAGATCCGTAACCTCAAGAAGTCGGACCTGCAGGACTACATTGCCACCCACTACACCGCCCCCCGCATGGTCATTGCTGGTGCCGGTGCTGTGGATCACTCGCAGCTGGTGGAGCTGGCCCAGAAATCGTTCGGCGACCTGCCTACGACCCCGGCTGTGGCCCCCACGCTTGAGCCCGTGCGCTTCGTCGGGTCGGACGTGCGTGTCAAGGACGATAGCATGCCTCTGGCTCACGTCGCCATCGCCTTCGAGGGCTTCAGCTGGACCAGCGAGCACTCGTTCCCCCTTCTGATCATGCAGACGCTGCTCGGCAGCTGGGACCGCACCTCAGGCGCCGGTATGAACATGTCGTCCAAGCTGGGCCAGGTGGTCGCTGAGAAGGAGCTCGCCCACTCGTACATGTCTTTCAACACGTGCTACCAGGACACTGGTTTGTTCGGTGTTTACGCTGTGGCGGACAAGTACAAGCTGAACGACTTGACGTGGTACACGATGGAGGCTCTCGTGCGTCTTGTCCACAAGACGACGGACGAGGAGGTTGAGCGTGCCAAGACGCAGCTGAAGGCTAACATGCTGATGCAGCTGGACGGTTCGTCGCCTATCTGCGAGGACATCGGTCGCCAGATGCTGACGTACGGCCGCCGTATGACCCCCGCCGAAATCTTCGCCCGCATTGATGCCGTGGATGCTGCCGCTGTGCGCAAGACTGCTGACGAGGTCATCAATGACAAGGAGCACGCCCTGGCTGCGACTGGCCCTATCCACGAGCTGCCGGACTACAACTTCATCCGTCGTCGTTCCTACTGGCTGCGATACTAGTCGGGTTGTGTCGCCTCTGCATCTGGACATCGTCAAGAAATGGAGGGCTGAAAGTTAAGTTTTCTGTATAGGGAAGCGGACGGGCTGGACGCCACTTTACCTCAGGGGAACACGAACGAATGGAAAGAAAAATCAATCGACTACATAACTTGTGTTCGTATTACCCGTACGTGCAAAGTTCCGGACCGCTTTTGAGCTAGGTACTAACGAGGCCTTCGCGGCCATGTGTGCCATCGTAGTATGTCTAAACGACCGATCAACACCCCGAGAGGAAGACGGAGTTAGAGAAATACTTCCTCTGTTGGAAAGAGGCATATTTGAATGAAGACATTTTCACCAATTTTAAACTTTATTCGAAACCGATTGGCTCACAATAATCAACAGCGTCAGTTCTACCCAATGGCAAACATTTTTTTCTCCGCAGCACCTGACCAACGTTTCTTTTCACCCCGAAAAGCTCAATATGTATAGACAACATGTCGACCGACCTGTTGACACCGTACAGCGGCCCAATCCGTGCTTTAATAGTAACGTTTTGAAAGATCTCTTAGGTAAAATATTATTGAGTGATTTATTTTCGCGCGGTAACTCTAATATTGAAAAAAAATGATTTCACACCTGCACGGTGAGTCATGCCTTTTTTTTGGATAATCAACCGTTCGCACAAGAGTTCCGGACGGAAAGTGCTTCAGCAGCCGTGTTGTTTTGATGTGGCGCCTGTTCGTACTAAGCGAAACCAAGTAAAAACAAAAACTATGCCCTCTTAAACAACATTTTTTCCATCATTTCTAAACCGAGGAAGTATTGTAATTTGCAATGTGTAAAGCACAGCAAATGGGCGGCTTCCACGGACAAGATGTCGAAGACGTTGCAGGCCAGAAGAGGATGGCCTCTTTTTCGGATCGCATGGAGTAAAATTGTAATTGGTCTGCTTAGACCCACTACTTTAGCTTACACGTGTGCGCACGTGTATGAAGGAAGCGTAGGAGTATTTAACTTAGATTAAGTATACTTGCGGACACAAGTATATTTAAACCTAAATAAAGGACTAAACGATAGCTTTGGTATAAAATGAGAACTGAATTGATTATTAACTGGGTTT
>KV725140.1:0-12149 GCA_000500205.2 Phytophthora lateralis
CCCCCAACGGGATTCTGACGACCAGACCTCGAAAGCAACGGCGGCAGCGGCGACGGCAGCTCCGGTCAATTCCCTACACCACATTTATGTTCTTCTTTTTTTTTTCCTATGGAAGCCTTAAAACATGCAAGGCGTGACTGGGATGTCATTCATCTGTCTTGGAGGGGATTGTTTATTTTGGTCTTGGATCGTGAAGTGGGCGAGGTAAAAGTGCAACGAGTTTCGTGCAGCTTGGGGGTGGTTGCGTAGGGTGAACTTACTTGATGGTCGCAAGCAGGCGAACGGCTTCTAGACTTGCTTTCGCTGGCGTACTCTATTGGACTGTGAAGACCCTTTGCAGTGTTTGTTCCAATGCAGTGGCCTCCACGGCTTCAAAAGGTACCAACGACTTGCAGTTGTTCTTTGTGGCATGCCAAGGACTAGATTTTTGCTACGGAGCAAAGCGAGATCTGTGGACTATCAGAGAAACTCAGAACGTCCACGGAGCCATCGAGACGTCCGGGACATTCTCAGCACCGCACAAGCCCAAGTATACACTAATTGAATCGTCCTCACTTGGAGAGTGTTCCGCTCCCAACTTCATCGTCGAAAGGGAAACACCATGAGCGAGCCTCAGCGTTGCGGAGATTTTCCTTAAACCATGATTGCGTATCACTATCCGTATACTCGAGAACATTTCGAATAGCCAGGCGCGAGCTGTCGCGCGAGAACTCCGCATTTTCAAGGACCCACAGGATCTCACACGAATGTGTATTTAAATGGTACGACTGCTGAGTGAACGCCTAAGTGACAATCGATACGCAACCTGATTCGGAGAGCCACTCAACTACTTCTGGTCTTTTAAAATACCAGAAAATTTCCCAAGCCGTGTGTTGGCCCAGCTTCGAACCATTATCTAATCGCCACCGAAGCAAAGACCAATTTAAAACAGACACATTTCAGTCCACGTTGCACCCGTGACATGATAGCCATCGAACCATCCGAATATTAAAAGCATCTCTGCGTACATCCGGAACACTTACTTCAACTCCACAGTAAATTATCTTCGTTATCTTCAAACTTTCAGGGGCCCATTTCAGATCTGTTGGTTGCACTTGGTATCCCAATCCTCCACAACAGCTACTTTTCCAGCCTGGAAAGCGTTGACCAGTATAGGCGTCAAGTGTTTAGGATGTGAAAACCAACTGTGTAGTCGCAACGGTTGCAACACCTTCAAATGTCCGCCCAAAGCTGCAGACTCCGCCGTCTCCACCAACGTCGTGATTGGAAACTGACGATTTTCATCCAGCCAACGAATGACATCGAAATGTCCATTGGACGCTGCTGAAATCCATTGCCTGTCTTGTGCAGCCTTCTGGACGATGGGCATGCAGCCACTGCACCACTTTCAAGTGTCCATTCCCTGCAGCTTCATCCATCGCTTCTTCTGTGCAACCTTCTCGGAAATTGGCGTGTAACCATTGCACAACCTCTTACTGCCCATTGGCCGCAGCTTTATCCATTGGGTCCTTCGTAACGGAACGTGGCAACACATTTTGCATCCATTTCAGAATATCCAAGTGACCACGACGAGTGATCTCGAATCCATTTCAGCACCTCCAAATGTCCATTCTGGGCTGCTAATCTATACGCGTTGGGTGGGCAAATATCGCTATTCCACGGCGTTTCCACATTCGTGTGCAACCATTTCATAACTTCGAGATGCCCATTTGTAGCAGCAGCAGCCATTGCATCCAAGCTGTATGTGTATTCTCTACCTGCATCATGGTGTAGCCATTGAATCACTTCGAGATGGCCTCCTTCAGCAGCTCTGGTCATCGCCTTTGATGTATCATCACTTCGACACAGAAGCCATTGCACAACCTCCAAGTGGCCGTTTGCAGCAGCGAAATCTATCGCATTGGCTAATCCATCATCAATATCATGCCTATGCAGCCACTGGACCACAGCTAGATGCCCGTTGCTCGCTGCCAAACAAAACGCATCCGAAGGTTCATCTGCAGTGAAGTTGTTGTGGAGCCAAATTACAGTCTCAAGATGACTTGCGAGGCGGCCGATTGTAGGGTCTTCTCGAAATCTCTCCTCCATGGCTCACGGCGGTCTTGTCGTTTTGTCGCCATCCACTGAAATGTTTGCAGGTGTCCGCCTTGTGCAGCAAGACAAATTGCCTCCTTCCAATCCGGCGCCGATCGTCCGAGAAGGTACTCGAGAGATTGCGGAGAAACCCCACGCTTGCATGCGGCGTTGAACGCCTTCTGCCCAGGAAAATCATCCAAGAACTCATCAATCCGGATTAAAACGTGCGGAAGACATTCGTTCTTTGGGAGGCACTCGCGACAAACAAGGCAACTCGTCAATGTTCTCCATACTGGCGTAGTTGAAAATGGTGCTCACCCTTTCCCATAGACAGATAACATCTTTCACTTTAATGGGAAACACTGCTTCATTCCTGACATTCTCTTCGTCAGAACATTTATTATGAGTGGTGCAACAATTACGCACACGATGCAGCAGTGGTTTATTTCAACTCAATTTCTAGCTCGTCGATCCTAATGAAAGTTCGTGATGAGGTTGATAGTTCTGATCTACCCTCCATCAACCTCCCAAATGCGACCCCCTTTTGCTATTCCCAACTCTGGTTCAGTGGATTTTCACAAAACGACTATCTAGCTCCTGTGGTAGCCTTCCCCACGTGGTTATCCTGATAAATGAGTTTCTAGTCGATCAATTAGACCAGACGGCACTGACCAAAGCTTGTAGACGTGGTGCGTCTGTTTAGTATATCAAACTTTTTCCTGGCGCACGGTACCCCAAGTTGGAGGAAGCAGTCGAATCAGCGGCAACAGGTGGACATTTGCACGTGTCCTGGATCTCTGAATTATCAGTATATATAAACGAAGTTGAAATGAATGTTCATTTCAAATGTTGGAACTAAATGACAGATATTGGAGCGCACCTCTACGAAGATGAAGTTTAGTTTATCACTCCTAATAATGCGATTGCGTTAGGTAACCTGCTTTTTCTCAAGCGATCACCATTTCAAGGGTTGCATAACTACTTCCATTCGCGCTTTCTTGTGGTATATCGTCTACTGGATCATGACAACAAACTCTCAAGAGACTGCTTTGTTGGTCTACATAACTCCGTAGTCATTTCCGCGCAATCTGTCTCGTAATGGGCACGGGACGAATCGACTCGCAATCTCTCTCCACTTAGGGATGGCGATGATTCGTCTCCCAGCCACGAGGTCGTCGACGATGCTGAAGCAGCGTGTGTGTCCTGTGATGCTAAAATTCTCACGGTACAGATACGTAAAGTCTAGCACGGGGCCAACGCATTCGCCATGGTGCAAGCACGAGATCATTTCCACTTGCTCTCGAGCAGCCCCATCCTCGAACCCGATAATCCTGGCAGCCTCGAACAAAGCGATGTTCAAGCGTCGAACCGCGTCATCCTCGTCTGTGCTTTCCACGATTTCAGGACACAGCGGCTCGTCTCCTCTTTTGAGAACAGCATTTTTCACCACAGTTCCTTGCTTGTCGGTTGCGAGGAGCGTGGCAGCGTCCGCTGACGAATTGTTGCTTAGTGTATTGGCAGCCGTACAGTTTTCGTAGAGATTGGCCAGCCCGCCACTGATCTCGTACGTGTAGCGGTAGCTCCCCAAGTCCTTGGCATCGATGTAGTCGGCATACGTGTGGGGTAAATCTTTGAAAAACGGGTACAAAATGTTATTCGCGTCCTCCCACACGTTCACGTACGTCTTGGAATCGTTGGCAGAAGTGACGCGCATCGTAATGGAGTCTGTACCGCTATAATTGCCACCTGCAAGCTTGGCACAGGGCGTCCAGAAGCGCGGGTCGCTGTTCTTACTCGCTGTAGACAGATAGGCGTTGGCGTCTCCGAGCTGACACTTGAGGTAAATGGTCTGCAGCAAGTCAATTAGCCCGTGGTGAGAGTAGAACACTGGATCCACAGGAGCTTGCGTGTACGCCATGATCCCGCCTAAAGTGTTGTGCACTGAGTCTTGCAGCAAAAGCACCACAACAAAACCGTCAGTCACAACCGACTCAAAAGACTACAAGGGATGACGTACTGTGGATTCCTCCCTCGATAGCAGCAGTGACTTTGCCCCAGTCGCTGTACGTGAAAAGCTGCTGGTAGACAGAACTGAACGTGGCATCGGCTGAATAGGTATTCAAATACGGATAACTGGTGCGGATAATGCAGTTGGCACAACCCGTGTTGTTGCCGCAGAAGCGTCCAGCCAGGCCTTGATTCACGCACGTCGTCCTGCTCGAGTACGAGATGCTGACGTTGTAAACGGTGAGCATCTTCTTGATCCCCAACGTCGTACCGCCAAAATCTCCGATGATAGGCGAGCAACTGTCAATGTTGGAGCAAAGGTTGCTGGCCTGTCTTGCCGTCCCCGAAAGATGGTCCCAATAGGGCACGGTGACGCATTCGTACGTGGTGTTGAGACT
This sequence comes from Phytophthora lateralis, assembly GCA_000500205.2. Taxonomy (NCBI): domain Eukaryota; phylum Oomycota; class Peronosporomycetes; order Peronosporales; family Peronosporaceae; genus Phytophthora; species Phytophthora lateralis. The sequence goes on from KV725140.1 coordinate 4,482, forward strand.
GCGCAGCATGTTTTCGTAGCCAAGCAGCAGCATCCGGTGCCAGTAGACGAACAAACACGACTTGTGCGCCTCCAGTGTATTGGCGTACGTCGTGTGAATCTGCACAAACTTCTGATGGAATCCTCGACTCATTGCAGTCCCCACTGCGTCGACGTACAAATCTTTTTCGGTTTGGTTGTACGCGTCCCAAGATCTGCGAACCCGAGGTGCCCGACAGGAGGTACCAGCTAGTTGTCCATTGGTCCTGAAGGGTACGAGCTGTAGCAGAACCACAATCAACGAGAGAGTACGAGAAATTGCTGTCCTCATGCTTCAAGTGCCTCTGAAATCGTTGATTGGCACCACTGACGGTTCGAAAGTGCGATCTTGACAACGAGTCGCACGTGAAAGATCGTTTGCCAAGATCGCGAACCCAGATACATTGTAGTAAAACCTCGACATGCATTTCAACAAGTTGTCTGCTAAAGTCTACAACCTACGAAGCAGTAGTGTAGTCATCGGCGAGTTTGACGTTGTTGCTCAGTCCGTTCGCGTACTGGGCGAAGGCCTTCTCAAAAGCCGTCTTGGGCCTCGGAGCGTACTTGGAACAGGGCAGGAACCGGTTGGTAATGTCCTTCCACTTTGGAATACCGATCACGCGGTCGCCAGAGTCCAAGTACTGCATGATGGTGTAGCACCGTGGATGGCCATCGACGCCGAAGTTCGTTTTGAAGAGCTGCGTGTAGTCGACGACGCCGCCGAGACAGTCCACTTGATACTGGCACATGGCCATCTCCACCTGCTCCCTGGCTGCTGCTTCCTCGTAGCCGACGATGCGGGCCGACTCGTACAGTGCGATGTTCCAGCGCTTGACCTTCTCGTCGTAGCTCGTTCCTGGCTCAATTACGGGGCAGAGATGCCCCCTGGGGGGCTCCATGATCTCGTCCGCCATTAAATTCGTGGTCAAATTCAGATTGGTCGAGCTGATAGTGTTGGACGCTTTACAGTTCTTGTACATGTTGGCCAGCCCTCCGCTGATGGCGTACGTATAGCTATAGTTCCCGAGGTCCTTGGCGTCTACGTAGTCCACGTATCTGTACGGTAAGTCCTTGAAAAACGGGTACAAGATGTTCTTGGGGTCTTGCCACACGTTCACGATCGTCTTGCCATCGTAAGCGTACCCCCGCATCGTAATATTGTCTGCAGACGTGTAGTACCCTCCCGCTCTTCTGGCACACGTGCTGAACCAACGCGGGTCACTGCCCTTGGCGTCTGCGGTAAGGAGGACGTTCTCGGCTCCAATCTGGCACTTGAGGTAGATAACTTGCAGCAAGTCGACCAACCCGTGGTGCAGGTAGAAGATGGGGTCTGCTGGCGATTGAAGATACCCCATGACGCCACCGAGAGTGCTGTGAATGATGTCTGATAGGATGGAAACATAACGAGTTAGAACAACATCGACAGACAGTAACCTTGGGGTACTTACTGTGGACGCCATTCTCGACATTCCCCCGAAAGCTGTCGTAACTGTTGTAGGTGAAGACCTGCTGGTACACAGAGCTGAAGGACGCCGAGCCTGGGTACGGAGACCCACTGCCTTTTGTGCGTGTGATGCAGCTGGCACACGGCGTGTTGTTGCCGCAGAAGTGCGAAAGCGGGCCTTGGTTGATGCACAGCGTGGACGACGACGTGCCGATAGTCGTGCCGTAGATGTTCAAGCTCTTGCTCACCCCCGTCAAGGTTCCCCCGGAGTCTGCAACGAAAGGCGAGCAGTTCTGCAACGTGGTGCAGTTACCAGCACTCAGCCGAGCTTGAGCTGAAACGTGGTCCCAGTACGGCAGCGTCAAACACTGGAATTTGGGGTCCAGACTGCGCAGCATATTCTCGTAGCCCAGCAGCATCATGCGGTGCCAGTAGATGAACATGCAGTTCCGATGGGCATTGTACTCCGACTGCGTCTCCGTGTGCACTTGGATGAACTTCATGTGGTAGCCCTTGTCCATAGCGACCCCCACTGCTTCCAGGTACAAAGCCTTCTCCGACGCGTTGTACATCTCCCAGGAACGACGAACGCGAGGATCCGAGCAGTTGGTGCCCACTTGTTGGCCATTGGTAGTTGAGATCACGAAAGCCACCAGCCACAAGAAAAACAACGACTCGAGCTTGAACCGCCCCATTGTCGAAGAGAGGAAGAGCTGAAAAGACGCGTGATGCCAATCAAGAAGATCCGAAAATGACAAAGACGAACCGTCGGCGGATATGAGCCAACGTGCGGCGTGGTTGGAAGGTCGCGAAATCTTGGATCGCGGCTTGAAGAGGCGTAATGAATCCTACACGACGTGTAGTACATGTACCAATTCGTGTTGTAACTTACAACTACACGCCGTGATCTGGGAAACACGAGGAGGAGTGCTGAATTGATACAGCTATTCAAGCTAATGGGACACCCACGGCGTGTGCGTTCTTGGAAGCGATTTTTTGCATCGGCTTCTGTCCAACTGGTTTCGACCTTGCACCTGCAATCGAACGCGAGGAAATGCACATTCATAGAGGACACTCTACTCCGTACATCCCATACATTCGACCAGATTTTCAACGCGTTGGCTGGCCGAAGAAAGCCGAGTTGGTATTTGTCTGTAGTTTGATATCGACGGAGCAAACTGTCCACTGTATATTGTGTCGAGCCCACCCCCAGCCATATTATAAGTTGACCAACTCGTTGAAGCAGCAGACTCATCTTGCTCTGTCCTGAAAATATCGCTCGACAAGTGGTTCTCACATAGTTCGAGGGCCGAGTCGACGGTCTCGAAGAAGTTGTGTTCCTGGGCCACCTCGTTCTTCAGCAACAGGATGCGTACATCAGGTTGCACGTTCGCGAAAAGAACCGTGATGCCTCGGATCTTGCAACCCTTGTTCAAATTAACTACTTGGAAATCTGTTTTTCGCCGTGCAATTTTCGAGAATTTTTCTATTGAAGAGATGAAATGTACGAACCCTTTCGTGGTCAAACGCGTTTGACACATTTTTCAAAAGAGGGTGGAAAAAAAACACCCTCAAACGCGGCATTTTGCCGCGCTCTACAAAATCTACACGCTGTTTTGTTTCAGCCACTTACCGTATTGCTCCAGTCCTAAGCGAACTTCAAAGTTCACAGTTTGCGGTAGGGTTATAGAGGCTGTCTCATAACAGGGGAGCAAAGCAAAGAAATATCTGTTAATCGCTACGATTTACGTTAAAACATAATATTTAGTATTCGATGTCCTCCTAGAGATAATAGTCGCATCACCAAGCGTGCGATAGTTGTGTTGGCGACCTTTGCCGCTATCACACACGTCCCGAATGAACCTTGCTTGATGTTTCCATTTCAATATCTGCTTCATCTTTTTATCTGGCTTGGTGATGATGGATACTGTAGAATTCGTCGGTTGTCTGCGCCACCGTAGCACCTTCGCGAAGCCAATCGAGAATGCAAAGCTTGTGGGTGTAGCCACTGTGATGCGTGTGTATTTCTCCGGTCGTTTACCGGTCCCAGTAGTATGAGGCCGGTCCATCGGTGAAAGACTTGCGTAATGAGAACGCGCCTTCGTCCACCCACACTCAAGAAGCGAAGCTCTTGCACAATTGGCCTATGTTTAGCCCGCTGAATACTGCGAATTATACGGGATTGTGAGGATGGCATATGATTATACATTCTTGACTTCAATTTGGAGCAACATGAGACAGCGAAGTCTTCATGAAGCCGATCATTGGCTGGTTTATTGACCAATAAGAGAGGTACAAGCGTCTAATCGACATTTTTAACTGACAGTGGACAGTCGCCACCTGGTCCCGGCAGAGACACGCAAATAATAAGCACTCCCCAGCCTGAGTCGTCGGCGGCGAAAGCTGCATGATCTGGTGCCAGGCAGCCTCCGACCCCCCCCATCCAACAGCGTAGCTCAATCGGTTAGAGCGCAGGGCTTCGGCCCTGAGAAGTCTGTTCGAATCGGACCGGTGTTATTCATCAAGACTCTTTGACCATCTGGACGGTTGCAGCTAGCGTGCGTGCGGTGGATGCTTGCTGCGAACGTGCGTGCGCGCGTATGGGCGACTGCTTCGAGTGTGCGTGCGTGTGGACGGCTGCAGCTAGCGTGCGTGTTGACTCATGACATGGCGTGTGCGCGTGAAAGCTGCTGTTGCTTCTGTGCTACTGCTATATGCGCCCTGGTGATTGTTGTACTGCTGTATATGAAGTGTATGTGAACTATGTATTTGTGTGTGCTAACTAACTCGCTTACACGTGGCCTGTAACAGTGAGGATGTCTTTCGTCTGGACTGGAGCTGGGTCGACGATCCTATCGATATCAAGGAGCCGCTTGTGGTTTACGATGCGGTCGCCCAAGACACCATCCTTGTGGAGTGGGCGTAGCGCACGCAGAACGCTTCCAGTGCCTCTTGCATTAATTCCCTCCTCCTTCAGAAACACCAGCACGGAAGCTTCAGCGCGGACTCCGAGCTCAAGAACGTGATCTTTGTCGTCTGCTGCCTGCTTGTCAAGCGTGAAGCCTTCTTCGAAGAAGACCTTCGTGAACGCAACAACACGGCGGGACTCGGACTTCTTCTGCCGGTCCGCGGAGTCTCAGACGCGAGGCACCCGTGTGTACCATTCGAACCACGCATCGGACAGGTTCGTAGCAGCTTACTTCTGCGCTTGGGATGTGGTGCTTGAACTGACGCTTCTTATTCTTCGTCTTGTGTAGCACACGTTCGCCGCTTAAGAATGACGTTTTCAACCGGAAACAGCCGTGCAGCCATCTGCCTGTTGCTGTCGATAAGCTCTTTAATGACAAACGCATGATGACAGCCAGCGCCACAGCATTGGGGTCCCCCCTCGGCAAGGATGGGATGTGGTCCATCGCGATCATCTGGAATGGGTACGTGGTTTGCACATCCCCTGGCGACTCTCCTTGAATGAGAGGGCGCCCTTTCCCGGTCTCACAATCTACGCACTCACCCACGAATCTCTGAACACTTTCAGCAGGATTGGTCGAGATGGTGTTCAACGCAACGGATCACACAAGCACGTCCGCGATCGGGATCCTCGCAGTATTCAAGCACTCCTCTATCCGAGCTACCAACATACAGTAAGCTCTGCGTTTCTGTACCCTCTGCTGCTGATGTCTTCTGTGCCTCGTACTCACACGTCGATTTGTCGGGCGTCCACGCTGCGTCACTGCCCGTCCTGGCCTTAGCTAGAGGACGGTGTCAGGTGGCTACAACTGCCGCCGCTCTATAAATGCACCTAGTCTGGGCCTAAACACGTGCGGCGTACAGTAGCTGCGTTCCTCAGATACTCGCAGCGCAAGGGATGCCACCACACTAGCTCTATGCCAAGTCGTTCAGTACGCGGTGCCGGGGGCTAAACTACCGGGGGCTAAACTACCCTCTCTTTGGTCACCTTATACGGCTCTGTGGGCTGGTTACCGACAACTCTACGGGGCTGATACCCGTCTCTCTCTTGCTCAAGAGCGTACGCGTCGACTGCTTTCTCGAGGCACTTCTGTCACCAATTAGATGTAGTGGTATTGGTCGTTAGTTTCGTGCACCAGGCCGGCACACTAACTCTGTCCGCAGCGACACTTGTCTGTCGGCCGGCAAATCTTACACTGCTGCTGTCTTCGTCCTTGACCTATACTACAAATGCGCTTCAACCGTCGTCGTCCTCTTATCCAGCAACTGTACACCTCCGCGAGAAGATCGCGATCCACTGCAACCGCACTGGATCTCATCCGCTGGATCTCGGTTGCTCGTTTCGGGTTCACCCATCACGCGACGCTCCACTAGTCTCTCCTGCTCTGCTGCCGTCCTCTCTGCTTGTCCTCCTTGTTCAATGCCGTTTGGGGTCGAGGGGAACGTTCCCACCAGATTACGTATGCTTACTATACACTTGTTGTACGCATGTCGTGGCGATAAATGTCTCTGCTGCTAGCATATATATAGCAAGCGTATGCGAACGTTTGCCTGGCTGCCGTTGACTCATAGCAGGACGACAAGCTCCCTCTACCACGTCTTCTAGAGTGTCGTGAGTGCTCTAGCCAATCGACCCCCGCCAGCACAACGCGCAACTCGCAATTAGAGCTCCGCATATGAACAGCAGTTATCAATTTCTCGACGCGAAGATCTTCGGTCATAAGAGGGAGGTACGTGATCAGGTAAGCTGTCGGAACCCCGATGACCTTGCGACTCACGCTTAGCGCTTGATCGCTGAGGCCTGTACAGGAAGAGAACAGCAAGGGTTGCAGGCGCTCGAGACGTTCCCGGGCGCCGCGATAAAGGACGGCGACATCAGCGAGCTTGGGGACTTCGTCGGTCTTCCAGCCACTCAGGACCGGAGCTACCTTTCTGTCCTCGCGGGGAGTGTTGAAGCCGTAGGCCAGCCCTTTGTTCGTCTTCGACATATCTCACGAGCCCCGATCAAAGATCCACTGAGCGGTGAGGCGCTCGTCTCCATTATGGTGGGTGCTGCCTCTGCGGAACGAGTGAGACGTCAGGTTGCTGGTCGCGCCTGCCGCGCCAACCACACGCTTCACCAACCAGTTCACATACGCTTGAACGCCGTCTTCGACGCGGGACTGTCTCGTCGAAGCGGGTGGGGATGGTGTCGCTGGCGAGGGGGTGGCGGTTCGCGCAGGAGCTTCAACAGGGTTTGCCAGCGAAGCGACTGATTGCAGCAAGTCGAGGAGCGGTACGCCAGCGTCCAGCGCCACGACAGCAGGCGAAGACAGCGCGGGGGGCTGGCTTTGCAAGGAGGCACATGGTGCCTCCTGCATCATCAAAGCTACCGCTGGCGTGAAGATGGGGCATGTCAGGAAGTCGTCGCGATCAGGTACGAGCGTCAGGCCTTGTTTTCACGCGAAGCATGCGAATGTAGAAGACGTCTTCAGCTGACATGGTCACGTGTTGCTTGCTCATGTAGGCAAGGTCCGAAGAGCGCCCGAAGCAGTGCTAGATAAGGCATCCAAGCGCTGCATCTTCGTAGTCAGTCACGACTGCCACCGCGGAGTAGAGATGACGCCTCAGCGACCGTAGGTCGGCCTCCGTGCAGGGTGGAGCCTTGTTAATAAACCCTCCTTTTCCACGCTTCATATAGTGTTTTCTAACGTGTTGCCCTTTTTCAAGAGGTCAGCTTCGCTGGGCTGTCTAAGATGAGGGTGTTCCTCAGACAGCCACAGCTTCACATTTCTAAAGTAAGAGGTCGCAGAGTTTCTAGATAGCTTACCTTTCTTACCTTCATGCGTAGCTAGATAATAGTCGAACCGGTCCATAAGTGCCGCGACGCTTTTGCCTGCGTTTTCGCTGAGAATGCACGCTTCGACAACGTCCATCCCTACATTCTCAGTTTGCAGCATCCGCTTAAACGCACAGATTGCGGTGGTGCGCGCTTTCTGCGTGTTGGCCGGGACAAAGGGGGCAAGGCTCATGCTGCCTGGGTGTCTCTTCTGCTTTGTGTCGGATGATGGTCAATGGCTGACAGCTACAGTGTCCAAAGCCGCAAACTGTCCTCAGCCTAGACTAGGGCGACGCCTAGCTGTTGGAACAGCGATAGTATTTGAAAAACTTGATTTTGACTTGTTTTTTGTATCGGGATATACATATTTTGCTCACATTCCGACAAATATTTGTCGGAATGTGTCGGAACGTAAAACCTAC